>WBNM01020244.1:0-34748 GCA_013399055.1 Ramphastos sulfuratus
AGGAGCCTCCATCATGGCATCATGTCAGAGCAGCTACAACTACAGTAGCTGCAACAGCACAAACCCGTTTGGTGCAGGCAGTTTACACCTGCAGAGGGAGTCTGCTCCTTCAACGAGAAGGGGCTTTGTCAGCTCAGCTATCGCCAGCAAACTCGTTCTGCTGCAGCCAGGGCTTGAATCACTGTCACAGGACACAACTTCCCCACCGCCCGCGGCATGCCGGCAGCCAGCCAAGGTGCAGTGATTCAGCAGCTGCCAGCAGCTCACACACAGGCAAAAAGGATTCGAGTCCAAGAGGCTCAAAAGTGATGCCATGGGGAAAAGGGGCTGGAAAACAGGCGTGGGTTTCAGCAGCTCTCCAACCCCACACCATCTTCTGAAGTCAGGGAAAGAGTGTGGAAAAAGACAGGCAAACAGACGTGAGGGTTGTCGATTTGTTTCTTGCTTTCCAAATGGGGTGGGAGAGGAGAAAGCACAGGGAAAAAATATCCCTCCTGCTTTCCAGCCTCAATATATCCCCTTGGCTGCTCTCTCCATCCAAATTCCAGCTCAACCTTGGGGTCCTGGTGGACAGAAGGATGATCATGGGCCAGCAACGTGCCCTTGTACCCAAGAAGGCCAATGGCATCCTGGGCTGGATTAAATGGGGTGTTGTTAGTAGGGCAAGAGAGGTTCTCCTCCCCCATACTCTGCCCTGGTGAGGCACATCTGGAATATTGTGTCCAGTTCTGGGCCCTTCCCTTCAAGAAGAGGTACACGATTTGGGGGGAAGAGATAATGCTCCGGGCCTAAGGAAGAGTGGCTGGAAAGCTACCCAGCAGAGGAAGGCCTGTGTTGAACGACATCCATCTGAGTATGAGCCAGCATCTGTCCAGGTGGCCCAGACAGCCAGCAGTATTCCAGCCTGGATCAGCGATACCATGGCAAACAGGAGCAGGGTAGGGATTGTTTCTTTGTACTCAGCTATGGTGAGGCTGCACCTTGAGTACTGGGTTCAGTTTTGGCCCCCTCACTGCAAGAAGGACATTGATGTGCTGGAGCAGGTCCAGAAAAGGGCAGCAAAGCTGGTGAAGGGTCTGGAAAACAGGACTGGTGAGGAGCAGCTGAGGGAACTGGGGGTGTTTAGCCTGGAGAAAAGGAGGCTGGGGGGAGACCTTCTGGCTCTCTACAATTCCCTGAAAGAAGGCTGGAGCCAGGTGGGGGTCAGTCTCTTCTCTCTAGTAACAAACGATAGAACAAGTGGAAATGACCTCAAGTTGTGCCAGGAGAGATTTAGGTTGGATATCACAAGACATTTTTTCACTGAAAGGGTTCTCAGACACTGGAAGAGGCTTCCCAGAGAGGTGTTTGAATCCCCATCCCTGGAGATGTTTAAAAGACAAAGAGATGTGGTGTTGAGGGATATGGTTTAGCACCAAGACTTGGCAGAGTTAGAGAGTGGTTGGACTGGATGATCTTAAAAGGTCCTTTCCAACCAAAATGATTCTATAAAATGTTTTTTAATGGAAGGCTTAAGTTTGCATCTGCTGATTTTGCCTCCCCTCTCCCATCCTGAGCTGCAAAGTGCAAAGAAGAATTCATAGAGAGGGTGACATCAAACACACAAGTGTGCACTCCCCCAACATGCAACTTCCCCTGGGCACTTCAAAGCTGTCCTTTCTTCAAGCTCCAAAACACTCTAGAAGTGGTGATCCCCCCACTAAATTCAAGGGGAAATCCACCAAGCCAAACCTTGTGACCAGAAACACACACAGATCAGACAAGAACAAACTCCCTCATTCCTCTTCCATGTGCTGAGCTTAATTAGTCCTTCCTAATAATTGCAAGAAGGTGATTTAGAATCTCCTAGGAGCCCCAAAATCACTCTCTCCTGGCTCTTAGCTCTTGCCTAACATGATTAAAAGCAAGAACAAATAGCAGTAATTAGGGAGAAAGAGGAAACATCCCATGCACTGCTGAAAAATGATGACTTTTACAAGTGCTTAAAAACCTGGGAGCCCCTCTTGGTGCAATTTAAGGCAAGAGCTATGCCTGCACCCCTCAAGGGCACTGTTAGTGGGTTTATGCCCATGTTTAAAGAAAGAAGAATTACAGCCCCCGTGTCTGAGATAAAAGCAGCTCCTGTAAATGTGAGCTGCTCTCATCTGCTTTAGCATTCAGAGACCTACAGAGACATCTTTGATTTGAACATTTGTTAAAACACACTGAAAACCTTCAAAGGGGAAGCAGAGGATTGCTCAGCAGAGATGCTGCTTGGGAAGATGCCCACATGACACAGGGCAGGACAGTCCAGGGATTCCCCAGGCTGCTGAAAGCCCTGGGAACAGCACAAATGTGTCACCATGCTGCTGTTCCCAGACTGAGCAGAAGAGGATCAGCTCCAAAAACTGCTGGTTTGTCCCCTGTCACAGAACTCAGAGCACAGAGGAAGTGAAACTGCCTCACTGAAAAGCGCACAGAAGGTTTTGGTGTTTTCCATGCAGCATAGCCCCAGATAACAGCATAGGAGGGGTTGGAAGTGACCTCTGGAGATCATCTAGTCCAACCTCCTTGCTAAAGCAGGGGCACCCACAGAAGCTTGCCCAGGATCACAGTAGCCAGATGGATTTAAAAATCTCTCCAGAGAAGGAGACTCCACAAACTCTCTGGGCAGCCTGCTTCAGGGCTCCAGCACCCTCAAACCAAAGAATTTTTTCCTCCTGTTCAGATGGAATCTCCTGGGTTTCAGTCTCTGACTGTCTTCCTTTACCCTGTCACTGGGCACCACTGCAAAGAGTCTGGCCCCAGTCTCTTGTCCCCCACCCTTTATCTGCGGCTGAGCATCAACTAGATCCTCTCCCAGGCTGTTTTTCTCCAGGCTCAACAGCCCCAGGGCTCTCAGCCTTTGCCTTCTCACAGAGAAGCTCCAGGCCCCTCAGCATTTTGTAGTCTCTGCTGGACTCTCTCCAGCAGTTCGCTGTCTCTCTTGAATAGGGGAGCCCAGAACCAGAGCCACTACTCCAGATTTGGCCTCCATAGGGCAGGGTAAACAGGGAGGAAGACCTCCCTTGGCCTGTTGCCCATACTCTTTATGCACCCCAGGATCACTTTGCCCTCCTTGGACACAAGGGCACATTGCTGGCACATGGTGAACTTGCTGTCTACCAGCACTGCCAGGTCCTTCTCTCTACAGCTGCTTTCCAGCAGGTCACCTCCTAACCTGTACTGCTGCAGGACCCTACACTTGCCCTTACTGAACTTCAAGAGGTATAGAGACACTCTGCAGAAAACCTAACAAGCTCCATCTGCCTTCAGGGACCATCAGCAGGAACCTAGAAAACTGGATAAGCATTTACAGCTGCTTAAATCCAGTGGGTAGGGACCTGGTAGTAGTTCTCAGAGCTGGCAGTGGCCAAATCCAGGGGGGGAAAAAAAACAAAACAAAACAAAACAAACTAAAAACCCCAAACACAACATTTGAAGGAGTTTTAAATTCCAGCAGCACCTCCTGAAAGGTCAACATAAAGATCTTTTTAAGTGTCTTTGTAGCTGTCCAAGCTTCTAGAAATAATTGTGAAATGTTCATTGTGGTTTGGAGATAAGAAAATAAGAGAAGCCTTTGAGCCCATCCACTTAAAAAGCAATGTATATCCACCCACAGACCTCTCCAGCAACAATCAGGCAACTTTGCCCTTCCTGACTGGGAAGTGCCCAGTGTAGGGGGAAAACTCTACTGGAGAGACATGTTTAGACAAAATAATTACAGGGATGCAATTAATCTTTCTGTCTCTGGTCAATCTGCTTTTCCCAGCCCTCCCTCTCACTCTGCAAATCTGACAGTTCAAGGAGCTAGACCCTACCTTCACAGCAGGTTGCAAGCTTCTCTGTTTCATAGAACTATGGAATCACTAATATTGGAAAAGGTCTCCAAGATAGAGTCCAACCATTCACACAGCACTGCCAAGTTACTTCTAAACCATGCCCCTAAGCAAAAGATCTCTGAACACTTCCAGGGATGAGGATTCCACCACTGCCCTGGACAGCCAAGGCTTAATGAAGCTTTCAGAGAAGACATTTTTCCTAATATCCAACCTAAACTTTCCCTGGTACAACTTGAGGCCAATTCATCTCATGCCATCACTTGTTAGCTGGGTGAAGAGATCTACCCTCACCTCACTAAAGCCTCCTTTCAGGGAGTGGTAGAGTGAGAAGGTCTCCCCTCAGCCTCCTCCTCTCCAGGCTGAACATCCCCAGTTTCCTCAGCTGCTCCTCACCAGCCCTGTTTTCCAGATCCTCCACCAGCTTCCTTGCTCTTCTCTGGACATGCTCCAGCATCTCAATGTCCTTCTTGGAATGAAGGGCCCAAACCTGAACTCAGTATGCAAGGTACAGCCTCACCAGTGCCAAGTACAGGACAATGATCGCAATGGTCCTGCTGGCCACACTATTGCTGATCCAGGCCAGGATGCTGTTGGCCTTCTTGGCAACCTGGGCACATGCTGGCTCATACTCAGCTGGCTGTCAACCAACAGCCCTAGATCCTTTTCCATCCAGCCACTCTTCCCGAAGCCTGAAGAACTGCAGAAGGTTGCTTGCATTGCTTCTGTTCAAATATCTTAGCTGCAGCTCTGAGGAACAATTCTCAGAAGGGAGGGGAAGGCAGAGAGAAATGCAGAATTACCCAGAGAAAGCATCTGTGGAGTTCTCACATTGGCTGTGATCACTCTCATTGGTTTGAAGCAGCTTTTTACCCTGTTCTGAACTTCTCTTAGGCAATTCTAGGTTTACATTTCAGTGCCAGGGCACAAGGGGCCAAGGTTGAAGCTTTTATGACACAGGCTTTGCGTAACAAAAACTGAACAAAGGCATCAGAAGCTTCAGCAAGCCAAGATCTCCAAGCAGATGATAAAGGGTCACAGAGCTATCAACTGACATCTCAGCTATTGATAAACAGGAGCATCAACAGCTTTAGACCCAGCCTCTTCCCCACTCCAGGAGTAAATCGCAGCCAGAAAGGAGATGAGGTTAAAAGGTTTTTGTAACCAAAAACTGAAGGTAGCACAACGAACAGAGTCTTGAGAAGACAAGTCAGGTCACAGGGTGCAACATTCAAAAGCAATCACATCTATGGAACACCTCTCCTGTGAGGACAGGAGGCTGCAGTGAGACCTAATAGCAGCCTTCCAGTACCTGAAAGGGGCTTATGAGAAAGCTGCAGAGGGGCTTTTTACAAAGGCCTGCAGTGATAGAATGAGGGGAAATGGTTTGAAATTAGAGAACAGGAGATTTTAATTGAATATTGAAAACAAATTCTGCACTATCAGGGTGTGGGAACAGTGCAACAGGTTGCCCAGGGAGGTAGTTGAGGCCCCATCCCTGGAGATATTCAAAGTCAGGCTCGACAGGGCTCTAAGCAACCTGATTTAGTGGAGGCTGTCCCTGCTGACTGCAGGGGGTTTGGACTGGATGACCTTCGGAGGTTCCTTCCAACCCAAACTATTCTATGATTCTTACATTCCCAGACACTGCACAGTCCAGGTCCACATTCAGTCTGGTTGGAGTCTGGTCCCAAGTACACCTACCATAAAAATTACTGCACTACCTGCTTAACACAATCAAGCCTCCAGCTGTCAGATAAAGCCCATTCAAGACCGATTCAAGTCTTACGCTCTTGTGTCAACACTGCCTTCACATACTGATTGATCTTCAGCTGTTGCTGGCCTTCTCCCTACCAAGTTAGCTATGACCTCACACCCAGCATCTGAAAAATCTCCTCTGGATTCTTCTCACAAACAGAATGACTTCTTCATAAGGAAGGAGGAGCTGATTCTCCCCCTCTACTCTCGTGACGCCTGACTTGGAGTACTGTGTCCAGCTCTGGGGCCCACAACATAAAGACATGGATCTCTTGAGGCAAGTCCAGAGGCCACATAGATGATCAGAGGGCTTGAGTACCTCTCCTATGGGGACAGGCTGAAAGGGCTAGAACTGTTCAGCCTGAAGAAGAGAAGGCTCTGGGAAGACCTTAGAGCAGCCTTCCAGTACCTGAAGGAGGCTACAAAAAAGCTGGGAAGGGACTTTTACAAGGGCTTGTAGTGATAGGATGAGAAGGAATGGATTGAAGCTTAAGGAGGGCAGATTTAGATAAAAGATTAGGAAGAAATTCTTTACAGTGAGAGTGGTGAGACACTGGAACAGATCACCTGGAGAGGCTGTGGATGTCTCCTCCCTGGGGGTGTTCAAGGCCAGGCTGGATAGAGCCTTGGACTAACAAATGTAGCTGAGATGCATCCCTGCCCACATCAGGAAGGTTGAAGCAGATAATCTCTGAGGTCCTTTCCAACCTAAGCCATTCCATGAGAAGCCTGAAAAGCCAGCCTTCCAGCTGGACAGATGACAGTATGTACCATGCCTGCTTAATCACCAACACTTAGAGCTGCTCACTGGTCACTAGCCAGCTTGTCCTCGTCTCAGCCTTCTGGCAGGCTCGCAGATTTCAAAGATTAAAAGGAAAAGGAGCTACTCAAAGTAACACCACTCTGTTCTCCATTCCCCACCAGCCAGGCTGTGCTATACTGGTTCTCTTTTCCAACCACCATCAAGCTTGTGTCACTCAGAAGTGGGAAAACAACCTGCATTAAACATTTCTGTCTAGAGAATGACTTCCCAAGTTAAACTGTTCCTCATAAAGCTTCATCAACAGCAGCAATTAGCAACCAGTACAGCTATGTTGGCATGGCTGATACCAAAATGAGCTTGACCTCAGTCTCAGCTGGAGAGCAGAAGGTGCATTTGCACTTTAATTGCATTTAAAGTCAAAAAATACACAAAATTCCAGCACCTGAAGAGGGCTACGTGAAGGATGGAGAGAGATTGTTTCCCAAGGCCTTCAGTGGTAGGGCAAGGGGCAATGGTTTGAAATTAGAGTAGATTTGGATTGGATGTTAGGAATGAGATCTGTACCATGAGGGTGGTGGAACACTGCAACAGGTTGTCCAGGGAGATAGATGAGGCCTCGTGGCGGCAGATATTCAACGTGAGGCTTGACAAAGCTCTGGGCAACCTTATCTAGTGGAGGATGTCCCTGATCACTGCAGAGGAGCTGGACTAGGTGACCTCTGGGAGGTGCCTTCCAATCCAAACCATTCTATGTTAAGAGGACACTTGAAGTCAGGCTACTTACAGCACCACAAGAGTTGGGGCCTCCATGGAAGAGTGTACAGGCAATCCTCACCACTTCTGCTTCCATCTTTCTCAAGCCAGGGAATATATCTGGATGGAGAGGATTACTCCAGGCAAACTCTTCATACACCTTCAAGAAAATAAAAAGCAGAAATGTTAACCTTGGATTATCAGGGCAGATTTGAGAGCCCACCACAGGCACCACACAGCTAGATTTAGCTGTAACAATATCGCAGATCTCCTCAGACTTCACTTCTGCTGCAACTAAGTACCACAAGCTGGGAAGCTATGGCTGAGAGGTAAAAAAAAAACCAAAAAACAAAAAAAACCCACCCAAATAATTTGTTTTTCTAGGAGACTTTGACCTCTGAATTGATTTTATAACACAAGAAGATTTCTTGTTGTAAAGACAGGCTTAATAATTTAGGCCTCATTTCAAAGAGCACTATGAAAAGCTGGCCAAAAAGCTTTCACTCTGCAGCACCAAGCTTTCAGGTTTACTGTTCAAGGGGAATGTTCTGAAGCAGCTAGGAAAGCACAAATGCCCACCACTCACACCACAGCAAAGGCAGCTGTAGAAACCACTACTGAATGCTCCTTCTGCACTTGGGGACTCACAGGATAAAGCTGGAACAGGCCAGCTCCAACCTCCTGCAGTCAAGATCAAAAGGCAGCTTCAGGGACATTGGAAGAAATTGAGGAAAATAAACCAGCACAAACAGAGGGAATGTTTCTGTGACACCCCAAGCTGAGGACCCCCTAGAAAGGTTGCTGTGAGCTTTCAGTTTCCCCAGAAGTGGCAAAGGAAATGTCAAAAGTGCAGAAGAAAACAGCAACCACCAAATAGAGCCCATTACAGCTGTTAGAAAAGCTGCTGCCAAGGGCAAGAAGGTTAACATTTCCCCTTCTAGCAAAAAAACAAACTCTCTTGACGTAGATGTTCAAAACCAGAGCTCTGGATTGTTTATTTTCCAATCTTCTCAAAGAGAAATGTTCCCAGCTTAACAAAAGCACAACTGAAGCAGGCCACTGTACTATTGTTGTTAAGGTTTAGACCACGAAACAACACCAAAAAAAACATTTACAGAATTAAAAAAAAAAGTTATTTAAACCAATTAAGTTTTGCTCAGTGAAGCTCTTGGAGCCCAGGTCCTTCCAGTAACAGGACAGCTTGCAGCAAAGACATATCTGAGGGGTTTACTGAAGCCAGTCTATGGCCTCCAACCATTTCCTCAACTAGAAGGTCAGTTTTCAGTTCACTTTTAACCAGATTTNCAAGCTGGGAAGCTATGGCTGAGAGGTAAAAAAAAAAAAAAACAAAACAAAAAAACCCCACCCAAATAACTTGTTTTTCTAGGAGACTTTGACCTCTGAATTGATTTTATAACACAAGAAGATTTCTTGTTGTAAAGACAGGCTTAATAATTTAGGCCTCATTTCAAAGAGCACTATGAAAAGCTGGCCAAAAAGCTTTCACTCTGCAGCACCAAGCTTTCAGGTTTACTGTTCAAGGGGAATGTTCTGAAGCAGCTAGGAAAGCACAAATGCCCACCACTCACACCACAGCAAAGGCAGCTGTAGAAACCACTACTGAATGCTCCTTCTGCACTTGGGGACTCACAGGATAAAGCTGGAACAGGCCAGCTCCAACCTCCTGCAGTCAAGATCAAAAGGCAGCTTCAGGGACATTGGAAGAAATTGAGGAAAATAAACCAGCACAAACAGAGGGAATGTTTCTGTGACACCCCAAGCTGAGGACCCCCTAGAAAGGTTGCTGTGAGCTTTCAGTTTCCCCAGAAGTGGCAAAGGAAATGTCAAAAGTGCAGAAGAAAACAGCAACCACCAAATAGAGCCCATTACAGCTGTTAGAAAAGCTGCTGCCAAGGGCAAGAAGGTTAACATTTCCCCTTCTAGCAAAAAAACAAACTCTCTTGACGTAGATGTTCAAAACCAGAGCTCTGGATTGTTTATTTTCCAATCTTCTCAAAGAGAAATGTTCCCAGCTTAACAAAAGCACAACTGAAGCAGGCCACTGTACTATTGTTGTTAAGGTTTAGACCACGAAACAACACCAAAAAAAACATTTACAGAATTAAAAAAAAAAAGTTATTTAAACCAATTAAGTTTTGCTCAGTGAAGCTCTTGGAGCCCAGGTCCTTCCAGTAACAGGACAGCTTGCAGCAAAGACATATCTGAGGGGTTTACTGAAGCCAGTCTATGGCCTCCAACCATTTCCTCAACTAGAAGGTCAGTTTTCAGTTCACTTTTAACCAGATTTTAAATCAAAACATGCCAGTTTCATACTCAAAACAGTTTCTCATATAATCATAGAATGGTAAGGTTGGAAGGGACCTCCAAAAATCATCTAGCTCAATCCCCCTCCAGTCAGCAGGGACATCCTCCACTAGATAAGGTTGTTCAGAGCCTTCTCGAGCCTGACCTTGGAATATCTCCAGGGATGGGAGTCTTAGCTACCTGCCTGGGCAACCTGTTGCAGTGTTCCACCACCCTCACGGTGCAAAACTTGTTCCTAACATCCCACCTAAATCTCCTCTCACTTCAAACCATTGCCCCTCACCCTACCACTGCAGGCCTTTGTAAACTGTTCTTCTGCAGCCTTCCTGTAGGCCCCTTTCAGGTACTGCACGGCCATCCTTCCACCTGTGTTCATCCAAAGCTCTGTCTTTTAGAATTGGGCTGCCTTACATTTCAAATCTTCCCTATTTATTCTGAAAGATGTTGGAACAGTGTTGATGGGGTTCTGGTTAACCCTGAAGATGCACAGTGAGACTGCTTGCACTTTACCTTCACTAGAAGATGGGTGAGCTTTTCTTCCCCACTGTACACAGTCCCAGAGACTTTCCCATCCTGCCAGCGCACGTCTCCTGGAAGAGAAGAGCACACTGCTTGCAAACACCCTCCTCTGAAAGCATCCAAAAAGTGTGCAGGGAGGTCTCTTCACTAGCTCTGCAGATGAAGATTCAGCTTTTGAGGTATCACTCATGAGGAACAGTTATGATTTAGTTTGGAGAAAAGGAGAAAAAGTGGAGACCTTCTCACTCTCTGAAAGCAGGCTGGAACAAGGTGGGGGATGGTCTCTTCTCCCAAGTAACAAGCAATAAGACAAGGAGAAATTGCTCCAAGTTGCATCAAAAGGAGCTTCAGGTTAGACAGGAGAAACTTTCTTCCCTGAAAGCACTGTCAAGGTCTGAACCAGACTGCCCAGGGCAGTGTGGAATCCATATCCCTTGAGGGATTTAAAAGCCATGTAGAAGTGGTGCTGAGGAACATGGTTTAGAGCTGGACCTGGTAGTGCTGGGTTAATGGTTGAACTTATGTCCAGAGACACAGAGATGCTGAAGGCAGTGGAACATCTCTCTGCTGAGGACAGGCTGAGGGAGCTGGGGCTCTTTAGCTTGGAGAAGAGGAGCCTGAAGGGTAACCTCATGCGTGTTTACAAAGATGTGAAGGGCAGTGTCAGGAGAACAGAGCCAGGCTCTGCTCAGTGATGTCCAATGATAGGACAAGGGGCAATGGGTACAAGCTGGAGCAGAAGAGATTCCAGCTGAACGTAAGGAAAAACTGTGAGGGTGGCAGAGCCCTGGAGCAGTCTGCCCAGAGAGGTTGTGGAGTCTCCTTCTCTGAAGAGATTCAAACCCCATCTGGATGCATTCCTGTGTGGCCTACTCTACATGATTCTGCTCTGGCAGGGGGAGTTAGGCTCAACCTCTGGAGATTCCTTCCAACCCCAAACATTCTGTGATGATCTTAAAAATCTTTTCCAATAATGACTGTATAGGTCTGTGACTTTTGTGCCACAGGGATAGCTCTGTGTGCCACTATACCTCTGGCATGGTGCAGCTCATGGACTTAGCAAACAGCAAGTAAACCATGAGTGAAAAGTCAGCAAATAAATAACGTCCAGCTGAAGCAAGCAGTTATATTAATGTGTAATCCACTTAATTCCCCCACTCTGTCCCCCTAGACTGCTGCCCAACCAACTGAACTCTAAACTGGCTCAAGTTAAAGCCACTTTTTCAAAGAGCATCCAGCAACTACTGTAAGCTGAGGAGAGATGGAAAGGCCAAGCTTGCACTGCTAAAATCAAACCAAACAGGGCTGTGTGTCTCAAAGGTCATTCAGCATCACAAATAGAGAGAAGGGGAAATTTAGTCACAACTCAAACCTCACTTCCAAGCAACCTTCAGAGGAGGAAGTGTGGGAAGGAGAGTGGAATAGGGTAAGAAAAAAAGGGAAGAACCACCCAATGGAGGAAGGAAATAATCATCTGAGAGAAAACTCAGACAGCAGCTGCAAAAGTAAGACAGAAAAGGAGGAAGTTGTTACAGGGTACTTGGCTGTGAAACTGGGTCTGGAGTAGATGAACTGTTCTACAGAAACTTCAGAGATTGACAGAATGGTTTGGGTTAGAGGAGAACTTAAACATCATCTGGTTGCAAACCCCTCTGCCATGGGCACTAGACTAGGTTAGTCAAGACCTCATCCAGTCTGGCACTGAACACCTCCAAGGAGGGGGCATCCATGACCTCCCTGGGCAACCTGTTCCAGTGTCTCACCACTCCCACCATGAAGAATTTTATCCCTATCTCCAGTCTGAATCTGCCCTCCTCAAGCTTCAATCCATTCCCTCTCATTCTATCACTGCAAGCCCTTATAAAAAGTCCCTCCCCAGCTTTCTTGTAGCACACTTACAGGTACTGGAAGGCTGCTCTAAGGTCTCCTCAGAGCCTTCTCTTCTCCCAACTCTCTCAGCCTGTCCTCCCTGAGGAGGTTCTCCAGCCCCCTGATCATCTTTGTGGCTGCCTCTGGACTCATTTCAGCAGCTCTGAGGCCCTTGTTTGCTGAAGGCAGCACACCTGGACACAGTGCTCCAAGTGGAGTCTCATGACAGCAGAGCAGAGGGGCAGAATCCTGTTGCCCAAGTCCCTCTGGATGCCCACACCCTCCCCATCTGGAATTCAAGGCATTTCTCATATCTGGGCTAGGAGCAGCAAATTCAGGTCTTCTTCTCTGGACATCAAGTCACCCAAATTGACTCACTAAGAGCAACAGGTACAAAAAATCAGGGTGGAGATGCTTACATGAGTGACGTAACTCAATTAAGTTGCAGGGAGTATTTACATGGAATAAAGCCAGGAGAACATCATCATAACTTTGCCTTTCTTACATGGCATTTTCAAGGTTTTTCAATGTCTTAAAAGGCATTAGGACTTCAATTAAGAGAGGTAGCCTTGAAAAGTCCCTAAAAATCCTGCTGGGAAGTTTGGGAGCTTTATTATGAGTGTCTTGTGGGGCTTCCCAGAAAACACATTCTTGGGAAAAGTTAAACATGAAGGCAGCATCATAGAAATGTAATTGGAAAAGCATTCAAAGAACGTCCTCCACATTTCCCTTCTCCTCAGCTCTCTCATCACAGAATCAGTAAGGTTGGAAAAGCCTTTCAAGATGACTGTAGGGCCCCTCAAGGTGGGGCGAGGGACTTTTTACAAGGGCTTGTAGCAATAGGATAAGAGGGAATGGATTGAAGCTTGAAGAGGGCAGATTTAGCCTAGAGATTAAGAAGAAATTCTTCAGAGTGGGGGTGGTGAGACACCAGAACAGGTTGCCCAGGGAGGCTGTGGATGTCCCCTCCCTGAAGATTTTCAAGGTCAGACTGGATGAGGTCCTCAACTAGTGATAGGTGTCCCTGCCCATGGCAGGGGGCTTGGAACTAGATGACATTTAAGGTCCATTCCATCCTAAACCAATCTATGAATCACCAAGTCCAACTGTTAACCAAACACTGGCAGGCCACCACTAAACCCTGTCCCTCAGTACCACATCACCTTGTTTTCTGAACTCTTCCAGGGATGGTGACCTCACCACTGTCACAGACAGCCTGTTGCAGGGCTTGACAACCCTTAAGAGGAAAACATTTTTCCTAATGTCCAACCTAAACACCCCCTGGTGCAACTTGAGGTTGTTTCCCCTCGTTGTATGGCTTGATAACTGGGAGAAGAAACCGATCCCCACCTTGACACAACCTCCTTTCAGACAGTTCTAGAGAGATAAGGTCTACACTGAGCCTCCTCCTCTCCACACTAACCCACCCCATTAACCTACAACTCTTAGGAAGGGAAGGCAAGAGAAGTTCAACTCAAGTCCCCAAATGCAACATTGGAAGACATGAATACTGATCTTAGTCACTTCCAGAAGGAAAACAGACAAAATCTGCAAGCAAAGAATGTCAGGGAAGAAGTATCTGAGATGAAACCAGGAGCCGGAGTCATTGCAACTCATTTCAGAGAGTAAGTCTAATGCTAGGTCTATGAAACAGACCCAGTTGTGCTGCAGCACAGACTCACATTCATTCATACCTTTGGAGCTGTACTCTTTCATCTTCTTCAGCACATCAGGCTGGCTCAGGCCTTGTTCTGGCAGTGCTTTGATATAATCCTTTTCATCTTTCAGGAAGGATAAACTGGAAGTGACATCATTCAGGGCATCATCAATCTTCTTTTGAATCTAAAAAGCAAGGAAAATCCTGTCAGCAGTGACACCACTCACATAGTAACTAATTGTTGAGTGCACATAAGACTGACCTCACTGCTACACCCAGACAGGAACTGCTGCAGCTCTGTGAGCAAAGAGCATAGCCAAGTTCACAGCTCCCCCTTCTACCAACCTCACTTTCCAAAAACCAAACTGCCTGAAATAAAGAATTTGTATGCATGAGTCTAAACTGCCCAGGGAACTGCCAGTGGGAATAGCGCAGCCCAGAACTGTGCCAAGCAACCAGCATGGGTAATGGCAAAGTGGCACTTGAGCCCCTGCTTGTCCCTGCCACCAGCACAACAGCCATAAAGCAGTCTGGGTTGGAAAAGACCTTTAAAGATCAAGTCCACCCCCCACCAGTATTCAGCAGAGACATCTTCAACTAGAGCAGGCTGCTCACAGCCCCAAACAGCCTGACCTGCAATGGTTCCAGCGATGAGGCATCTACCACCTCTCTGGGCAACCTGCCTCACCAGCCTCAGTGGAAAACATCTCTTTCTTCCTCTCCAGTCTGAATCCCCCTCTGAGTTCAAAGCCATCACCTCTTGTTCTGTCACTACAGCCCCTGCTGTAAAGTCTGTCCCCAGCTCTTGGATAGATTCCCCTTTAAGGCTTGAAAGGCCACCAAAATGTCTCCCTGGAGTCTTCTCTTCTCCAGGCTGGACAATCCAAACTCTCCCAGCCTGTCCTCCCAGCAAAGGGATTCAGACAGAGCATGCTGTGTACTGGCTGTTAAGCTGTGGAAGCTTTGAGCCCCCTTCCTTCACACTTGAGGAAAAAAAGTCAAGGCAAAAATATGCTTTTCTAATCAACCAAATCTTTAAGTTATAGTTTTTCATCTGTAGGTCTTCAGATATGCTCTGTTTTGTACTTTGCCTCCTCTGCCACTACAGTTTAGAAACTCATGAGAACAGACAGAAGCAATCAAGAAACATCCACTGCAGACAGTTAATATTTTTCCCCTCTGCTATGCCCTAGTGAAGCCACATCTGAAATTTTGTGTAAAATTTGGGGATTCTCCAGTTCAAGAGAGACAGGGAACTGTTGGCGAGAGTCCACCAGAGGCTACAACGATGCTGAGGGGTCTGGAGCATCTCTGTGATAAGGAAAGGTTGAGAGCCCTAGGGCTGTTGAGCCTGGAGAAGAGCAGCCTGAGAGAGGATCTTATCAATGCTTAGCAAGAGCTAAAGGATGGGGACAAAAAGATGGGGCCAGTGGTGCCTAGTGAGAGGACAAGCGGCAACAGGCACAAACTGGAATCCAGGAGGTTTCATCTGAACAGGAGAAGAAACTTCTTTGGTGTGAGGGTGCCAGAGCTCTGGAGCAGGCTGCCCAGAGAGGTTGTGGAGTCGCCTTCTCAGACTTGATGTTACCCTGATCTAGTTGGAGGTGTTCCTGCTCACTGCAGTGGGGTTGGACAAGATGATCTTTGAGTGTCCTTTTTGAGAGAATGCAATCTGTGAACCTCTGAAAGATCCCAACCCCACTCAGACATTGTGATGCTGGGCAAACTGCTGTGGTTGTCCCTGCTTTAGCAGGGGGACTGGAATGGATAATCTCCAGAGGTCCCTTGCAGTCCTCATCATGCTGGGATTCTGTGCTTTCTTTTTTCCCCACTCACACTTCAACATTCAGTAGGCTGAGACTTCTTCTTACAACACATCCCAAAGTAGAGATTCTTCTTCCAGGCAACTGAGTTGCTGGGATATCAGCAGCTTTAATGACTTTTGGACATTGGAATGCTTCAAAGTCAAGGCCTGCTGCAATTGATAGGTTATCAGTAATGGGCCTACCAAAGAGCACAAAGAGTCCACAGACAGGACACAGCAGGATTCTTTTGGCACAGGAGAGCTTAGCAGCACCAGGCCTGAGAAGCTAAGTCTGGACACAACAGGGATTGTATAAAATAGGCCTGAGAGGTGTCTTTTTCTAACAGGCAGACAAAAAACTACTATCAGCAGTCCTTAAGCTTCACCTGGTCAAGGCCTACTCAAGTCAGAAAGTGTAAGAACACAACAAGTGGATTCTGGTCCCTTCCAGGTAAAACAAATCAAGCTGTGCATTTCCTGATCATTAAGTCATTAGCATGCTCAAACACGCTGACATTTCTAGTTTCAAGATTTTTTTTTATGCTAAATAAAAAACAACACACCTCATCTCTCAAAAGGTAAAGCTTGGCTCACATTAATGATTACACGGAGTTGTGGGATCTTTGTGCCACCCAGGTCACTACTGCTAACAGGTACCCGAGCTCTAAACTCATCAGGACAAGTTATCTGATGACAAAAAGAATTATCCTTCCATGCTGCACAACCAACAACTGGTTATCTTGTACTTGGCAAGAAGATGTTTCAGAACAACTCAAGTTCAGTCCTGTCCCCTCCTCCCATAAATAGATGCATGGAATGCTTTAGGTTGGAAGTGACCTTGAAGATCATCTAGTTCCAACCCTCTTGCTGTGGGCAGGAACACCTTCCATTAGATCAGGTTGCTCAGGGCCTCATTCAGCCTGGCCTTGAACCACCTTCAGGGAGGGGGCATCCATGACCTCCCTGAGCAACCTGTTCCAGTGTCTCACCACCCTCACTGTGAAGAATTTCTTCTTCATCTCCAGTCTAAATCTGCCCTCCTCAAGCTTCAATCCATTCCCTCTCATGCTATCACTGCAAGCCTGTGTAAAAAGTTCCTCGCCACCTTTCTTGTAGCCCCCTTCAAGTAGCAGAAGGCTGCTATAAAGTCTCCCCAGAGCCTTCTTTTCTCCAGAATGAGCAGCCCCAACTCTCTCAGCCTGTTGTCACAGCAGAGGTTGTCCATCCCTCTGATCACCACCATGGCCCTCCTGTGCACCTGCTTCAGCAGCTCCATGTCTTGTGCTGGGGAGCTGGACACAGTACTCCAAGTAATGTCTCACCAGACCAGAGGAGAGGGGCAGAACCACCTCTCATCCTGCTGGCCACACTTCTTTTGGTGCAGCCCAGGGTGCCACTGGCCTGCCAGGTTGCTAGTGGCCATTGCTGACTCATGTTCAGCTTCTCATTCACCAGCACCTCCAAGTCCTTCTCTGCAAGGCTGCACTCCATCTCCTCATTAGTCTGGATTGATACCTAGGATTGCCCCAACCTAGGTGCATGACCTTGCAATTAGCCTTATTGAACAAGAGTCTCCTCAGGCCACTTCTCCAGCCCATCTAGGTCCCTCCAGATGCCATCCCATCCTTCACAGGTCTCATCTGTGAACTTGCTGAGGGTGCCCTCACTCTCACTGTCTATTATGATGGATGAAGACACTGAACAGCACTGGTCCCACTACAAACCCATAAGGGACCCCACTTGTCACCCATCTCCATCTGGACATGAAACCACTGACAACTACCCTTTGTATGCAATCATGTAACCAATTCCTTTTCCACTGAACAGCCCACCCAACAAATCCATCTCTCTCCAGCTTATCTTGGATCATTGGGATCACAGTAACATGACAAAGTGTGCAGAACTCTGAGTTCTGAGAGAGGTGAGCAGGCTGAAAGAAGGAAGAGCAGAAGCTGTTCAAACACTTACGAAGGCCCCAATGAATGGCATCTTCCTCAGGAGTTTAAAGAACTGTTTTTTAATTCGAGACATTAAACCTGAAAGAAAAAAGCCAAAAATTAACCTAAGGGAAAAAAAAAACAAACAAACCAACCCAAACAACTAACTCGGAGCACAATGCTTCTGATACAGCCCATAATGAAGTGAGGAAAGCCTCTTCTCATGATATGGATGGGGAAAGACTCTTTGCAGTGGTATCCAGTGACAAGGGGCACAAACTGGAACCAAGGAGGTTCTGTGTGAACAGCAGGAAAAAAGGTTTTGCTATGAGGGTGGTGAAGCCCTGGAGCAGGCTGCCCAGAGAGGTTGTGGAGCCTCCTTCTCTAGAGAGATTCCAAACCCACCTGGGCATTGTCATCCTGGGCAGCCCACTGTGGGTGACACTGCTTTAGCAGGAGGAGTTGGACTAAATGATCTCTAGAGGTCCCTTCCAACCCCAATCATGATGGGATTCTGTGATACAGGCTCAGTATTTCTGATCCAAGAGGCCAAGGGGACATGGTGAGACACAAAAATGTTGAAAAGAATGTTCAGAAGCAGGCCCTGCTACAGAAATATTCAGTTCAGAACAGCAGCCAGCTAAAGGAATCAATAATTTGATTTGTTTTCTTAGACTCAAACCAGACTGGTTTGGGTTGAAAAGGATCTATAAAGATCACTTGGTCCTGCAGTGACCAAAGACATCTGCAGCTAGAACAGGGTGATACCCAAACAACCTGACCTGAAGCCCCAAACCTGGAAACTTTTCTACCACATCTCTCTCTGGGCAGCCTAGGCCTAAAAAGTGTCTAGTCTGAACCTCCCTCATTTAGTTTCAAACCATCACCCCTTGTCCTGTCACAAAAGACCCTGCTCAAAAGTCTGTCTCCAGCTTTTTGATCAGCCCCTCTAAGCACTGAAAGGCCACCAGAAGGTCTCCCTGAAGCCTTTTCTTCTCCAGGCTGAACAACCCCAACTGTTCCAGCCATCCCATCATTGTTGTGGCCCCCTCTGGCCCTGCTCCAACACGTTTCTGCTGTGCTGAGGACTCCAGAGCTGGCCCCAGCACTGCAGGTGGGGTCTCAGCAGAGCAGAGGGGCAGAATCCCCTCCCTCCTCCTTCTGCCCACACAGCTGGGGTCAGCCCAGGACACAGCTGGCTCTGGCCTGTGAGTCAGCTCATGCCCAGCTTTTCACCCACCACTTCTTTCTCATGAAGGAGTTTGCAGTTTTACAGCAGAGCGAGGTTTTAGGAATTTCTAAGGGTAAGGTCTCCAACCAAAAGGGAAAAGACTTTTTGAACTTAACTGCTGCCTCTTCAAAGCAGCACAGCACTGCAAGATGAAATCAGTCAGCGAGACAAAAGAAGCTCTCAGACCCAAGCAGGAAATGGTTCAGCCATAGCGTGAGGAGGATTCACCCTGTCTGGCCATTCAACACAGGAAACGTGTGATGCAACAGGAGGGGACAGAAAGGTGGGCAGAAACTCCACCACAGCCCAAATAATGAGGGAAGCCACTGATGACAAACACTGGAAAACTCCTGAGGCAGCTGTGATGGTAGGAAGGAAAGCACGGTGACCCGGGTTCTTCACAGCCACCAAAAACACCTTTTGAGTCTAACAGGCACTTCAGTGCAGCACCAGCAGCTGCAGAACCCTTACACCAAGGAGTAACTAACCAAACGTGAGGCCCCTGAGCAACTGGGTCTAATGGGAGTCATCCTTGTCCATGGCAGGAGGGTTGGAACTGGATGATCTTTAAGGTCCCTTCCAACCCAAACCATGCTACGAGTCCACAAATTTAAAAGTCAACCATTTTAGGATTTTCCCATTTCATCCACATTTGTCACCAACTTCACATATACTTTGAACAGCTACTCAAGGCCAGCAACTGCAGTTTGGCACACACTGTAGCAAACACTGAGTAATACTCTAACAGTAACATTTCTATTGCATGTTTCAGTGCTCAGATGCTTCTCCAGTTCAGTGCTTCTCCACAGTGAGAGAAGACTGCAAACTCCTGCAATATTTAATCAGATAACAGCTCATCGATACTTAATAAAAATACACTGTGCAACAGGACAAACAGTAGCCAAGAAGCAAAGATAACCCTCAACTTGAAGAAAAGCTCCATACTAATTTTGTTCCTTCCATAGAAGGGAGTTAGGGAGCCTCCTGGACTAAAGGAGGCTGAAGGGAGACCTTCTGGCTCTCTAGAACTCCCTGAAAGGAGGTTGGAATCAGGTGGAGTCTTTTCTTCCAAGGAACAAGCTGACAGGATGAAAGGAAGTGGTCTCAAGTTGCACCAGAGGAGGGTTAGGTTGGACATTAGCAATAATTTTATTTCCTAGAAAGTCTGTCAAGGCATGGCCCAGGGCAGCAGTGGAGTCCCCATCCCTGGAGGGGTTTCAAAGCCATGTAGATGTGATGCTGAGGGATATGATTTAGCAGCAGACTTGGTAGTGCTGAGTTCACAGTTGTACTTGATGACCTTGAAGGTCTTCCCCTGTCGGAGTGATTCTATGATAGATGTTCCCATTATTCAGCTACTCTCAGCTTCAAAAACAAAAAAAGCTGGTTGAGGAACAGAGAGGCACAGAAGTAAACATCAGGTTTAAAACTTGGCTAAAGTGCCACCAGAGTGGGCCTGAGGGGCCTTGCAGTACCTGAAGGGGGTCTACAAAAAGTCTGCAGAGGGACTACTTACAAAGGCCTGCAGGGCAAGGGGAAACAGCTTGAAATTAGAGGAGATTTAAATTGGATGTTAGGAACACGTGTTTTACAGAGAGAGTGGTGGAACACTGCAACAGGTTGCCCAGGGAGGTAGTTGAGGCCTTATCCCTGGAGACACTCAAGGTCAGGCTTGACAAAGCTATGAGCAACCTGATGTAGTGGAAGATCTGCAGAGGGGGTTGGAGTAGATGACCTTTGCAGGTCTCTTTGAACCCAAACCATTCCACGTCCTCCTCTGAAGGCAGGGTGGTTATCTCTGATCATTACATATCCAGAGAAAAGTGCAGGTTCATCAAAACAAATCCCACTGAAGAGCTGTGAGCATCAGAAATCACTCCAAACAGGAAGGAGGGAAAAAAATCCACCCACCACCATCACATGCAATTATCTAGAACATGCTGAGGGTGAAATATGCCTCCCAAGCCCAAATCATAACCACATCTCCTTCCCCCAGCAGGAAGGGAAATAATCAAGAGTTATCCAGACAATTTGCTGAGGTGACTAAGTTCCCAGGAAGCCAGCTCTCAGAGAAATTGATTTCCCCAGGTTTTGAGCAAGAGGAGAGCACTGTGACATGCAAATCGTTTAGCCAAAAGCACAAAGGAGAGGACAGGAAGGGAAGCAGATGGAGGCACATTCCAGGCTGGCCTACCACACCCTCAGTAGGAATGGGGGGTGTCTCATTGATCAGACAGGCCTTGAGTTGGAAGAGGGCTTTGTTAATACAGAGTTTGAGGAGGGCAGATTTAGACTGGAGATTAGGAAAAAATTCTTTATAGCGAGGGTGGTGAGACACTGGAACAGGTTGCCCAGGGAGGCTGTGGATGCCTCCTCCCTGGAGGTGTTCAAGGCCAGGCTGGATGAGGCCTTGAGCAATTTGGTCTCGTGGAAGGTGTTTCTGCTAACGCCAGGGTGGTTGGAACCTTCAAGGTCCCTTCCAACCCAAACCACTCTGAATCTATGAGTATTGGCTAGCAGACAAAAAAATTCTGCTTAATATGTGTTTGGCCTTCTTCCACCCACTGCTGAGGACTCTGCCCCCTCAACAGGCTGGAGAGGTGGGCCCAAGCCAATCTCATGAAATTCAACAAGGCCAAGCGTAAGGTCCTGCACCTGGGTGGGTACAATCCCAAGCACAAATCCAGGCTGGGTGGGGAATGGCTGAGAGCAGTCCTGAGGAAAAGGACCTGGGGGTCTGGGGTGATGAAAAGCTCAACATGAGCCTGCAGTGTGAGTGCAGCCCAGGCAGCAACTGTGTGCTGGGCTGCAGCAAGAGCAGNAACCCCTCAGCCCATTTCGAATACTTACTCTCAGACTGGAAGAGAAAGCCATGCAGCCAGACACTTAGAAGTGTAAAAGAAAAAGTCATCCCAACCAGTTGCCAGGGTTCAAGTCCATCACACAGGGCATTCACAAATCTCGTTGCTTTCTCCCAGTACATCTGGAGGACTTCCTTGTATAGAGTAATGGTATCCTGCACAAAGGAGAAGGGTAGGGAAAGAAGTTTGAGTGCATAGCAATAAGGCATCAAAAGGTCTGTAAGTCTATTGTCTAGTAAAAAGGTGCTTTTCAGCATGCAGACCTCACGCTTCCCTCAGTTCCTCACAGAGAACTAGTAGGAGATAATCATCATTCAATTCCAGTCATAAGCCTCAAAAAAAAATAAACATCTTGAGAGGCTTCAAACATCCAGAGAGTAGTCCCAAGAGCTACTACAGAATCATTACAGTTGGAAAAGACCTTTTAAGATCATTGAGTCCAACCATAACCCAACTACTGTGGCCACTAAACTGTATCCTGAAGCACCACAACTACACACTTCTTGAATGCCTCCAGGGATGGTGACTCCACCACCTCCCTGGGCACTCTATTCCAATGCCTGACCACTCTTGCAGCAAAGAAATTGTTCCTAATGTCCAATCTAAACTTTCCCTGGCACAACTTAAACCTATCTCTTCTCATCTTATCACTAGTTACTTGGGAGAAGAGACCAACACCAGCCTCACTCCAATCTCCTTTCAGGTAGTTGTAGAGAGCAAAGAGGTCTCCCCTCAGCCTCCTCTTCTCCAGACTAAACAACCCCAGCTGCTTCAGCTATTCCTTGTGCAACATGCCCTTTAACTCCCTCAGCAGTCATTCCTGGACAAGATTCAGTCTAAGAACTCCTCATCAGATCTTAGCATAGGCCAAGAGAAGCAACTATGTTAATATGTTTTTTTCCCAAAGAGTTATTAGACCATACTCCACTGCACCCATCAGAAAGGAGCCACCACTCACCAGGTACCACCAAGAGAGGTCTATTAAGTAGCTAGGGCTGGACTTTTCAAGAAGATGCAAGTACTCAAGAAGCTCCTTAAGTTAGGATGTAATTAGAAGGTTCCTTACAAAGGGAGGAAAGAGACAAACACTGCTGCTGCCAAAGGAAAAAACTGTGATGCAACAATAATTATGCTGTCAAAGCAGCGATTACTGTCAGGACAGAGCCCAGGTACCTAATCAATAGCTTCAAAACATACCTCATCAACCATCTCAGGACAGGGTGGGTAAAACTGGATGTACATAAAGAAAAAAGGACATTTCCCTCAAAAAAAACCCAGAGGCATTCAGTGCAATTCTCTGAGAGGGGGGGAAATCTAGAGATAAGAAGAACCCAGGTAACTTCTTTGGTGTGAGAGTGCTGCAGCCCTGGACAGGCTGCCCAGAGAGGTTGTGGAGTTTCCATCTCTGAAGAGATTCCAAATCTTCCTGGCCATTGTGATGCTGGGCAAGTTGCTGTGGGTGACCCTGCTTTTGCAGAGGGGTTGGACTAGACAATCCTCAGAGGTCCCTTCCAACCCCACCATGCTGGGATTCCATGTGATTCTCCACACCTTGTTTGGAGCTATGACCACATATCCATATTTAGGGGCTGTTGGATGTCAGACAAAAGCTTGTGCATTTCACTACACCTCTTTTAACACTCCTTCAGCTGTCCCCACAGTGATACTGCAAACCCTTCACCTCTTTAACCTACTGTCTAGTTCAGCCTAGTTCTGCTGGGGGAGGACCTCCACCACTACAATGCTTCAGCCTCCCAACCAGAGAGAAACTACATAGAACTACTGAAAATGTTTGTTAATAAACCTTGGAAGGAAGAGAGCCTTGATACCTACATTGTTGTACTCCTGATGAAGTCAGAGTGACTTGCAAAGAGACAGAAACTAACCACAGAATTAGAAGTCACTAATACATTCCTTCTCAAGACTCTTTCATAGAATGGTGGCTGAAGATCATTCAGTCTAATCTCCCCTTGCTGAAGCGGGGTCACCCACAGCAGCTTGCCCAGGATCACAACATCCAGGTGGGTTTGGAATCTCTCCAGAGAAGGAGACTCCACAACCTCTTTGGGCAGCCTACTCCAGAGCTCCAGCACACTCACACCAAAGAAGTTTCTCCACCTGTTCAGATGGAACTTCCTGGGTTCCAGTTTGTGGCTGATACCCCTTTGTTCTCTCACTGGGCACCACTGCAAAGAGTCTGGTCCCATCCTTTTGCCCTCCACCCTATAGCTCTTGCTGAGCATTGATCAGCTTCCCTCTCAGGCTGTTCTTCTCCAGGCTCAACAGCCCCAGGGTTCTCAGCCTTCCCTCTTCACAGAAATGTTCCAGGCCTCTCAGCAACTTCATAGCTCTCCACTAGGCTCTCTCCAATAGTTCCCTTTCTCTCTTGTACTGGAGACCCTAGAACTGGACCTCACTTCTAGATCAAGGTAACAACAGATTTAGCATTTCATTATTTTAAAGTCATTCCAGTACAACTAAGAGGTTTCAAACAGTGTAAAAAAAAAGTCAAATCCTTCCAAATAAATCAATAGAGGAAGGCAACAGGATTCCTCACCAAAATCAACACTAATGAATTCAGTACTTTGGAAAAGCAGTAAAATGTACATCATATGAGAGGGTTTAAAAATATTTAAGCAGTTCAAATATAAAGCCAAACCCAAAAAATCCCATCAAAAGAAGTGTCAACCCATCACAGAGGACTAACATCAGCCACATCCCGCTGCAGGGACACGAATTTGAACTGTGTCCAGTTCTGGTGCCCCCACTATAAGAGAGACATGGAACTGCTGGAGGGAGTCCAGAGAAGGCCATGAGGGTGATCAGAGGGCTGGAGAACTTTCCCTATGAGGACAGGCTGAGAGAGTTGGAGCTGTTGAGCCTGGTAAAGAGGAGGCTTCAGGGAAACCTTATAGAAGCCTTTCAGTACCTTATGGTGATTACAAGAAAGCTGAAAGAGGACTTCTTACAAGGGTTTGTAGTGATAGGATGAGAGGGGATGGATTGAAGCTTAAGGAGGGCAGATTTTTGAGTGGAGATTAGGAGGAAACTCTTTACAGCGAGGGTGGCAAGACACTAGAATAGGCTGCTGAGGGAGGTTGTGGATATCCCCTCCCTGGAGATGTTCAAGGCCAGGTAGGATGAGGCCCTGAGTGATCTGCTCTAGTAGAAGGCGTCCCTGCCCATGGCAGGGTGGTTGGAACTAGATCATCTTTGAGGTCACTTCCAAACCAAACCATTCTACAAATCTACAAAATCCAGGTCATATCATAGAGAGTGGTGCTCATCTCCAAGAAGTCAAATGAGCACCCATCTGCTTGGCAAAGGGCAAGATGAACACTCCAGCCTCAAAACCAAGGCAGCCACATAAACCACAGCAGTCAGGCCATGTCCCAGCTAAAGCTTGCTCCTCCAAACCAGCTGCCACGAAGCTAACTTAACCCTGGAATTCAAAGGAAGAGCTTTTTCAACTAACCAAAGGTGGAACTTCAGTTTCAGCCAGTTTGCACCACCTTTTCTGAATCCCCGGAACAAAAGAGTGTTTAACCAACAACAACAACAACTTTGGTTCATTGACCTCACCTGGAGTAGTGCATTCGGCTCTGCAGCTTTCAACATGGACCTAATGGAGTGTGTCCAGAGGTAAGGAATGAAAATGATCAGGGGGCTGAAGCATCTCTGATACAAGGACAGGCTGAGGGAGCTGGGCTTGTTCAGCTTGGAGAAGAGAAACCTCCAGAGAGGTCTAATAGCAGCCTTCTGGTACCTGAAGATGGCCAACAGGAAGGCTGCAAAGGCCTGAACCGATAGGAGAGACAATGGTTTGAAATGAGAGATTTAGACTGGATGTTAGGAACAAGTTCTTTACCATGAGGGTGGGGGAACACTGGAACAGGTTGCCCAGGGAGGTAGCTAAGACTCCATCCCTGGAGATATTCCAAGGTCAGGCTCGAGAAGGTTCTGAACAACCTGATCTAGTGGAGGACGTCCCTGCTGACTGCAGGAGCATTGGACTAGGTGACCTTTGGAGGTCCCTTCCAACCCAAACCATTCTATGATTGTCTGGCTATCATCCAGTTCTGGAACTGCACTTAAAGGATGGAGACAGAGCCATTAATGTGGCCATGTCTTAACAGCTGCTCTCAACTGATGGCAAAAAAATGCTGCAGCATCAAATATCAAGAGGATTGTGCTGGGTTTTTTTCCTTCCCTGAGGATAGAGAATACTGTAGCCATCAGCCCAAGATCAAAACAGAACATGACCTTCTACACAAAAGTCACTTCAGTCAATAGTCAAGATAAAACAAAACAAATCTGGCAAGAGATTTATCTCACTCATGGAGAACACTGGACAGAAAACTCTTCCTGTCTGCACATTTTGTTGCCAAATTAGATATTAAGAAGAAATTCTTTGTTGTGAGGGTGGTAAGATCTTGGCCTAGGTCACTCATTCCTGGACATCTTTCCAGCTCAGGTTGGGCTGCAAGAGCCTGCTCTAGTTGCAGATGTCCCTGCTGACTGCAGAGGGGTTGGACTAGATGACTTCTAAGGTTTCAAATCAAAGCAGGCAGTGATTTTATGAACTCACACACTACCCACTGAAACCACCATGTTCTGCAGCACATTGCGTCTCCAGCAGGGGGGGGGATGACTAAAAATGTCAGCCTTTCTAGGCTCAACTCTTAACTTGACAAAACTTGTATCCTAGCACTGGGATAAGCAAACCCACCAGCCTGGACCACCTGTCCTCTCTTTTCCAAAAGCCCACCAAACCACTGCTCTGGTCTGTAAATTTAGGCAGCTCAGCTCTGAACTTCAAGCTCTAGCCTTGATCTACAAGGCCACACCAGCACAGTAACCCCCAACATGCTGCTGCACTGACATTACCAGTCCAGTGCATATTTCACTTTACTTATAGAATCATAGAATGGTAAGGTTGGAAGGAGACCTCAAAGATCATCTAGTTCCAACCCCCTGCCATAGGCAGGGACACCTCCCACTAGCACAGGTTACTCAAGGCCTCATCCAACCTGGCCTTGAACACCTCCAGGGAGGTAGCAGCTCACACACCAGCACTGAGTGATAACTCAATGGCATGTCTGAACTTTGAACAACCAAGAGAAAATTCCCTTGGTGTTAATGCTAAGACCTTGTAGAACTTCTTTCCCTTTCTTACTTTTAAAAAAACACTTGAGATAATTCCACAGAGAATACCACCTAGTCCAACCTTCCTGCTAAAGCAGGGTCACCCTCAGCAGGTTGCCCAGGATCACAATGGCCAATTGTGAGAGAGAGGAGGAGACTCCATGACCTCTCTGGACAGCCTGCTTCAGGGCTCCAGCACCCTTGCACCAAAGCAGCTTTTCCTTATGCCAGATGGAACCTCCTGGGTTCCAGTTTGTGCCCACTGCCCCTTGTCCTGTCACTACTAAAAACAGTTTGACCCCATCCTCTTGCTCTCCAACCTTTGTTTCAATGAGTGTTGATCAGACTCCCTCTCAGGCTGCTCTTCTCCAGGCCAAACAGGCGCAAGGCTCTCAGCATTTCCTCCTCACAGAGATGCTCCAGTGCCCTCAGCATAGCCTCTCCTGGACTCTCTCAAGCAGTTCTCTGTTTCTCTTGAACTGGGGAGCCCAGAACTGGGCTTAGTACTCCAGATGAGGCATCACTGAGGCAGAGTAGAGGGGGGGTGCAGAATCTCTCTCAACCTGCCGGCCACACTCTCCTTCACACACCCAAATAGTTGGAAGAACACAGACAAGGCAAAGGTTTCTCTGTATTTCTCATTTTCTCCTCTAGTCATTTCATACTTAGCAAGGGTTTGAAGGGTGAGATTGACCAATTTAGGAGGCTACTAAAAAAAAAGTATTAAAAATGCCAGTGAAAACTGGTATGGTAGATAAAGTAGCAATCACAGAATGATTTGGGTTGGAAGAGACCTTAAAGTTCACCCAGCCACACTTGGTGTATTTAAAACTCCTCTGCCCTAAAGTATCCAGCAAGGTAAGAGACACCTTTACCTTCTGAATTACTAGCTTAATCCTAAAGGGCATTGAGAAGGCTGCATTTGAATGGTTTTATTACAGCCAACAACAGGTGATTGCAGCCTGACACCACTTCCTGATTTTACGGGGAGGTTTCAGTGGTAAAAAAAAAAAACAAAAACAAAAAAACCCCACCACACACAAACTGTATTCAGCCAAACCATTTCAAACCCTTCCTCCACAGCCCTGAAGAAGCTGCTCATAGCAGAGTAAAAAATAAGAACAGATAGATTATTCTTTTTTTTTTTTCCACTCAGCCTCAGTTAAAAACCTTTGTCACATGTCACAAGCTTTGCAGCACTACAGCATTCACTCACCCCTGCTATTACTGTTTCCCCATCTGGGAAAAACAACAGCAAAGTGGCCTGATTTGAAGCCTGTCTACAGGACAGAATGTCATGCAAGACAATAATCTGCTTATTTGTGAAGGCATCAAAAAATAAAAGGTTTCTCTTCCCATTATAGGAGAATTAGATAAGCTGGGTTTATTTCTTTAAGAGAACCCTGTCCCTACAAAGCTTCACCAGACACAGGATTATTATTTCATAAGCACTTGAAAAGCCTGACTTATGAGTACACTAAAAAGAAGGGGGGGAGGGGGGAAATCTCCATTGGAGGATTGGGTTTTTAATTCTCAGAGCATTAAGACAGAGTCGGATATCAGATAAAATACTAATTGCTATCATTAGGACTTGCAGTCTTCATTTGTACCAATATTAATGCACTCAGCAATCCAAGCAGTTTACATCTTGAATTGGGAGCTCCACAGCTTAGGAATACATCCTTAGTAGTTAATTCCTGAAAGCCATTAGCCAGCTGAGCTGGTTCCAGGGATAATGCTTATGGCACTACAAAAGAGGACAAATTAACTGCAGTAAAGCTCTTCTATCCCAGATGATAGAAAAGGCAGGGGAGGGGGGGGAAATGCCAAAGCTAATGAGAGCACATTTTGCACTTTTGCCAGAACAGCATTTCCTCAGCTGTAAGTTTTAGGACTTAAACAAGCCTTAAATAATAAAAAAGAAACAGAAACACAACAATAAACCGGAGCACTTCACACTTTTATTCCAAGTGCCTCCTGTTTCTGCCACTGTAAAGTGGAAGCCCCATTTAAGTTTTCCTGTGGGAAGAGTAGGAAAAAATGGTTTGATCAGCAGAATTTTTCCCTCTCCCAGGAGAGCATGTGAAGTGGGCCACAGAATAAAAGTTGTTTTTAAAAGCAAGCTTATTTTCAAAGAATCATAGAACTGTTAAGGTTGGCAAACACCTTTGAGATCATCAAGTCCAACCACTCACTCACAGCTCACAATCTCACCACTACTGCTAAACAATGTCCCTCAGCACCACGTAAGTCTTTTAGGTACCTCCAGGGATGGTGCCTCCACCACCTCCCTGGACAGCCTGTTCCAATGCCTGAGAGCCCCTTCTGTGAAGGAATTTTTCCTAATATCCAACCTGAACCTCCCCTGGTACAATTTGAAGCCACTTCCTCTTGTCCTGTCTTTCACTGCATGTGAGACGACACTGACCCCCACCTTGCTCCAACCTCTTTGAGCAGTTGTAGAGGGCAATGAAGTGCCCTCTCAGCCTCTTCTTCTGAGGACTAAACACCACTAGCTCCTTCAGCTGCTCCTTGTAGGATGTGTGCTCTAGATCCTTCATCAGCTTCATTGCCCTTCTCTGGACATGCTCCAGTATCTCAATGCTCTTCATGTAATAAGGGGCCCAAAACTGGACACAGTTACAGTGCAAGTCTGAGGCTTACTGTGTGAGTAGCAACTGCTAAAACCAAATCACATCCTCAGCTTTCACCTGAACCCACACATTTGCCTCAACCAGAGACTCTCTGACCACCCCATGACCAAACCTTTAGGTCTGCCATTTGTCTTTCCTCACTTCAGCAGAGCTGATGAAGGAGGCAGTGTGTCACACGACTCGGCACATAGGAAATCAATGCAGGGAGAGATTGCTCACAGCAGCTGCACCAGCTAGGTCAACTCTGATGAAGGCAACCTGTGGAACACAGGTATTGCCACTGTAATTAAGGCCAATGCTCCTATGCAATGAGTTCCTCCCAGAAGGTGGCTTCCTGACTGAGAACCACCCCCTCCAAACCAGCACCACGCAGCAGCTTCCTTTATTTATTCTGCTCTTCAGAAGAAGGAAGACCTCAATTAGCCATGCCTTAACTAACAGCTTGCTGCCTGTTCAAGCTCTGGCCATAACAGGCACATCTGTCCAGTGTAATCAACCTGCAGAACTGGCCTGGCCCTAGGTGAAGGGCTGGACTTGCAGCCTTCAGCCAGTCAGCTTCTGACTGGAGAGGCAGGGAATAAGGATTGAGCAAGTTCAACCTCAGCTTCAGAAAGTGGTGGTTGCCACACGTGCCTGCAGTGTTTTGATTCGCACCCTAGCCATGAATCTGCCCCTTCTTGGTCCCTCCCTGCCATCCCCATTGTCACAAATATCTTTACCTAAGCACCTAAGAGCAGAGAATATTTGTTAGTCAGCTCCTAATTACAGCTCGAGGTTTGGCCTGCCTGCTGACCCCTTTTACCAAAGGGTAAGGCCACACACAGGGACACCAGGACACAGGACCTCTCTGAAAACAAGAACCGTGAACTTCAGATGTATGAAAGAACACCACGTTCAGGTCATGCTGATCTTACCTCAGCACTCTGCCACCACCAGGTTCTCTGCTGCTGCATTTCTATCCACCACTGCCAGACTGAAAGCACTTTTTTTTTTGGCCATATCTAGTGTCTACAAAGTGAACCTACACACAGGATCTCATCAGCCCTGAGAGTTCAAGGGGAGTGGCTACACTAATTATAGCTTCAGCACAAAAACAAACAAGGCAGCAACTCAAGAGTAAGGGCAGCAGCATCCAAGCTTCCACCACAGAGAAGGGACATAAAACTATCAAATCAGGATAAAGAAAGATTGATTTGAGGCTTTAAAAGAAAAAAAAAAAAAAAAAGAAGGTGCAGCTTTACAACAGCTAAAAGGGCTCCAAAATGAGGTGTGATTTCAGATTTCATTTAATCCCAAACACACACAAGATCTTTTCATCTACCTTTTACTTTTCTCACTGCAACACATTTATAAAAGCAAAGTTCCTCTAAAAATTGTGGACTGCAAAGTGGCTGAAGGACAGAGCTCAGAGGGTTGTGATCAGTGACTCAGTCTAGTTGGAAGCCTGCAGCTAGTGAGGTTCCCCCAAGGGTCAAGACTGGGTCAAGTTTTGTTCAGCATCTTCATCAGTGACCAGGATGAAGTGGACCCTCAGTCAGTTTGCTGATGATCCCAAACTGGGAGGAGTGGCTGACACTCTGTCAGGCTGCGCTTGCAATTCAGCTTGACCTGGACAAGCTGAAGAGCGGCACCTCATGAAGTTCAACAAGGGCAAGTGTAGAGTCCTGCATCTGGGAGGAGCAGCCCCCTGCACCAGTACAGGAGAGGAGCTGATCCACTGGAAATCGGCTCCACAGTTAAGTACCTGTGAGTGCTGATGGACAAGTTTACCATGAGCCAGCAATATGCTCTTGTGGCCAAGAAGGCCAATGGTATCTTGGGGTGCATTCAGAAGAATGTGGCCAGCAGGTTGAGGGGGGTTGCCTTTCACATCTACTCTGCCTAGTGAAACCACATCTGGAGTACTGGGTCCAGTTCTGGGCTCCCTAGTTCAAGAGACAGCAAACTACTGAAGAGAGTCCAGCAGAGGCTGGGGTTGTTGAGCCTGGAGGAGAGCAGCCTGAGAGAGGATCTGATCAATGCTCAGCAAGACCTGAAGGGTAAGGGGAAAGAGAATAGGGCCAGACTCTTGTCAGTGATACCCAGTGACAGGACAAGGAGCAAAAGACACAAACTGGAACCCAGGAGGTTCCATCCGAACAGGACAAACTTCTTTGCTGTGATGGTACTAAAGCCCTGGAGCAGGCTGCCCAGAGAGATTGTGGGGTCTCCTTCTCTGGAGGATTACAATGTCCAGGGGAGCTTGGAATCTCTAGGCAAGCTGCTGTGAGTGACCAGGGAGGTTGGACTAGATGGTCTTCAGAGAACCCTTCCAACTCCTATGATGCTGAGATTCTCTAAGCTAGGCATGCTCCAGGTAGCACAGATCTCAGATCTCCTAGGAGACAGGATTCACTCAATAGAGACCCTGTATGAAATCATTATATATCCCTTCACGGGTCACTGATGCAGTGTTTGCAAGGAAACATCTCTCCCAGCACGAGCAATAATAAGGATAAAAGAAGCACTCAGTGCCCTGCATGTTGGGCCTCATCTGGACATACTTGTTCACTCCTCCACTCAGCATCCTATCAGATGCAGCTCACACAGTCCTTGCTGCATGCCTTCTGGAGAACAAAACGGGCCTTGATTTGAAACATTTTGTGAGTAGTTCAGTGCCATGCAGAGGTACAGGCAGCATTAAAAGATAAAGTCTTGGTGGGAACTGTCTGAAAGCAGATGATAGTGTGGCAATTGTTCTGGGAACGGGCAGCCACCAACAAAGGCAGCTCCAAGACCTGGCACGGCTTCCTAGCAGGGTTACGCAAGCCTCCAACAAAGCCCCTAGTCTCAGCACAAACTGAATGCCACTATTATAAGTTAAGGGCCCTCCTCTCAGGCAACTTTGAGCACAGTGCAGGATCCTCAAAGCCTATCTTACCAAGCCTTTGGCCCCTTGGTATGTGCCCTTCCCAATATGTGGCACAGATGGATTGCAGCCAGCTGGAAGGGGCAAAGGAAATGGAAGCGCTCACGAGAGCTTCCAATTCACTTTTACCTGCAAATTTCTAGGAAACACAATTTAAAAAAAAAAAAGCAATAAAGAAACTGATACCACAATTACACAGCCCACCACGAAGAGATCAATACAGCTTCTACAAAAGCATCAGTGGGCAGAATCCAAATCTCAGTTGCAAAGCACCACACAGATGATCAGAGGGCTGCAGCACCTCCCCTGTGGGGACTGGCTACTAGAGTTGGGGCTGTTCAGCCTAGAGAAGGCTCTGGTGAGACCTTAAAGCAGCATTCCACTACGAGAAGGAGACTACAGGAAAGCTGAGAAAGGATTTTTTACAAGGGCTTGCTGTAATAGAACGAAAGGAAATGGATTGAAGCTTGAGGAGGGCAGATTTAGACTGGATATTATGAAGAAATATTAAAAAGAAATTCTCTACAGTGAGGGTGGTGAGGCACTGGAACAGGTTGCCCAGGGAGGCTGTGGATGCCTCTTCCCTGAAGATGCTCAAGGTGAGGCTGGATAATGCCTTGAGCAACCTGGTCTAAGTGGAAGGTGTCCCTGCCCATGGCAGGAATTTGGAACTAGATGATCTTCAATGTCCCTTCCAAACCAAACCATTCTATAATATCACACTAACAGGATGATACAAAAAGGTGTGTCAAAGTCCTCAACACTACACTACCCAGTAAAGAGACAATTAGCCAATACACAGATTTCAGCAGTAAATACTCCAGAAGGAAGGCCTGCTAATACCTGAAAAGGAATGCCTTTGACTGCAGGGAACAAACACAATAGTTCTAAGTCAAAAAAACACACCACTCCATTTCCACAAACCAGAGTATGAGCAGACCAGGGCTGAAACCATCTTCACTACACATTGGATGCTGTGGTGGGAGACAGCTGGGTGCAAGGATAGATCAATCTACACCTTTTTATTATCAAAAAATCCTTGTAAAAATGAGCTCTACTAAATCCCTTTTGCCCATAGAGCCACAGCAAGCTTCTGATCACTGCCCCGTCAGTCATACCACATGCATGCTGTGATTAGTTTTATCTCAACACTACCAAGCAGTGGTAGAAATATGTGCTGAGGAAATCAAAAGGTACCAACTCAGCTGATCCTCCCCTGCTCGGGTTGTCATTCATTTATGACTTTTAAAGGCAGCAGGAGAGTGGAATGCTCTTAGTAGACTGGAAGCATGCAGTACGTGGGAGAAGCAAAATATTTTTTTTCTTCATCTAGGTAAGAGGAGAAGGCTCCAGGGAGCCTTCCAGTACCTTAAGGGGCCTACAGGAAGGATGGAGAGGGACTGTTTACAAAGGCCTGGAGTGATAGGACAGCTAGAGCAGATTAGATTTAGATTAGATGCTAGGAACAACTTCTTCACTGTGAGGGTAGTGGAACACTGGAACAAGATGCCAAGGGAGGCAATTCAGGCCCAGTCCCTGGAGATACTCAAGGTAAGGCTCAGCAGGGCTCTGGGCAACCTGATCTAGTGAAGAGTAACAGGATGTTAGGGGTTGGAAGGGACCTCTGGAGATTTTCAAGTCCAATCCTCCCACCAGAGCAGGACCATGTAATGTATTGCAGTTCACACAGGAACACATCCAGACAGGTCTTGAAAGTCCCTTCTAACCCAGACCACTTTATGATTCTAAAATTTCCAGTACTTCTCAATCCCTTTTACCAAGGTCATGGGAAAGAGCACAGAGTGAAACCACAATTTAGGAAAAAAGTTGTTTAGCAGTTTTTTCCTCCAGGGAAAGCTTCAACTCCTTAAGTACACAGTCAGCTTAGCTAACTTTCCAGAAGCCAGGAATCCTGTGCAGCAGCATCTACTGCCGAGCCTAGCAAATAAAACAGCAGACCCGCACAGGTCTTCCAGGCACAGCAAGTGGCTGTTTTCTCCACAAAGCCTTGGCACAGAGGAACTAAGGTGAGAACAGCCTGATAGCACAGCAGGCTCCCAGCAACCCCAGGCCAGTCTAGACCACACCACGGCACAAGGTGTGCAGTATTTACTCAGTTCCAGAAGAGCTAACTTTTGGCAGCTTGAAAACAACCGAAGCACAAGCTGTGCTGTGATGCTACTCGCAAGCTACAGGTGCTGACAGCCACGCCGTGGGTCCTGCCTTTGTACCCTGACATGGAGGTGGTGACACACACCAGCTGGGCAAACCTCCACGTTAAAGCAGGAAGGAAGTGGCACTTGAATGTTTGGGCACAGACAGCTGCTCCCTGTGACCCAGTGGAAATCGGCGGTAGGACAGCGATGCTGTCACTTCATCTACCTCCCTGGAGCAGCCATCGTTTCAGGGCACATCCCTAGAGAAAGTAAAAGGAAAACGATACAATCCCTCCTCAAGCTTTGGGGGCCCGACATAGTGCTGCGTGCTGGAGGCAGCTTTGTGCCATCTCAAGCGACCCCAGCTACAACTGTGCTTCTAGCCGCAAAACAACAACAAATCAATCAGAAATAAGTAAACAGGGTCTCAACCAACCAAGCCACTTCTCGGCAAGCCCTCAAAACAGACACTAGTGGCGAGGGATTGCTCGTTTAAGGGCACAGCATGGGCCTCGCCCGGCCACCAGCGGGGGGCCGGGGTGGGGGAGGTG
>WBNM01020246.1:0-51826 GCA_013399055.1 Ramphastos sulfuratus
CCACCCCCTTCAGACCTAGTTTCCTCAAATACTGGTGCTTCACAAAATTTCAACATGCAGTGTGCTGCAGTGCCTTGTGCAGCAAAGTTTCACTGGTCTCTAGGGTTGAGGTCTTGCCCCTTCATTTTGGGTAGAACAAATAGAAAACCCTATCCCATTAGACAGGGCTTTTTTTTACTCCTCTTTCTTCTCCAGCACCACTTCATGTTTTTATAAGTTTTCCTTTCCATCTGGTTCATCCATAAGACATTCTTCCCTCAAGACTGCCTGTGGAAAAATTATTTCTCCCTTTGGTAGACTGCTTGTGTCCTACTTCTCTTCTGATATTCCTACACATTGGCTCAGAAGGGACACCATGTCTCCCTGGCTGCCTATAGGCTATGTGGCTTCTCTGCTGCAAAGGTGGCATGCTGGAGAGCCCAGAGGACAGGTACCTGATAACACCTGAGCGGCAAGTTTGGCCATGATACATCTCCCATTCCCTCGCTGCCCTTTGGACTTATCCAAAAGTCAGATGAGGGAAAGGTGTGATGCCTTTTAATTGGCAAGCAGCATTGATATGGTGCTCTGTTCCCTGCTACAACTGCCTGAAGCAAAACAGGCAGAGCAGAGAAAAAGGAAAAGCCCTGGACTCTTTCCATCTCGCTTTCTGATTGCAGATCCCCCTAGAACCAGGAGGTGAATCTGTCCCTTTGTATTTTTGAGTGAAGTGAGTGCTGATTGATTTGTCAAGTGATTACATGCTCAGATGAGATACTGGAATGTAGGAGTCTGATTCATATTCAGTACTCCAGCAGAGTCTAGGAGTAGCTTCATACAGTACAATGAAAATTGTAGTCATTGTAGGAGAATGTGTACATAGGAATCACCTTCCTGAGTGTCTTTTAGAACCTTATTCAGCATCGTATCTTTCGGTTTGTTTTCAGGGACTTTTCTGACCTTGCACTTGCAGAAGTGGAATGCTGCAGTTTAGAATGCTGGCCAGAAGGACCTGTTTCTAAATACACAATACCAAAAGGCACTGAAACTTGTTGCCTATGGAGTTTATACTTGTCCTTTCTAAACGCAGATGCTGTAGTAACTACTGAATGCATAAAGAGATTTTGGCTATCACAAAGAGCTTGAAACAAAATACTTTGGTTGGTTGGAACATTTATACTATGGAAGAAGGTCTTCTTTCTCCTTAAATGACTCTCCATAAATGCTCCCCTTCACTCATCATGACATTATTTGAGAGTCAAACTTACACTGTTGGGGAATCTGTAAGCTGCTTTAAGATGAGGCTGATTTCCACAACTTTAAGCTTTCAAACCTAAAATTAAGCTGGCAGTTTACACAGGTTTTAGACAATGCTTAGGTGCTATTTACAAATGTTACTGATTACTAATGTACTTGTGTTTCCTGAAAAGTAGTTTTTGATATTTTTTTTTTTAATTCAGAACAGGATTTTTGTATAAGCATTTCTGTGATATGAAGCGAATATATTAAGCTGTGATTTCTTAGCTAATCTTGGAGTCTAAATAACCTTGACCTCTTAATTTCTAAAATAAACTATTTCTTGTGTAGCAGTTCCATTTACTAAGCAGTAGCTCTTTGCCTTGGTGAAAGCAGGGAATGGAAATGGGCTTTTTAGTATTGCACATTAATCACATGTTCAAAAGAAGTGACTGATTAAGGACACTGCTTTTCCAGAACAAAAATAATTGTTTTGCAAGTTTTATTGCCATCAAGCCACTAATAAAACAAAGTTATTTTAGGAATACTAGAACTCATAAAACCTTGAGTTCCTTTGAAGTTATGGCTTTGAGTTGATTCTGAGCTCAACCAAAACTTTCCCTTGCAGTTTGGGTATTTGAAACTTGAGAAATAATTACTAATTATTGTTTGATAGAGACCAAATTGAAACTTCTGGGCCTGTAAACAGAGCAAAGGATACGTATCTTAAACTGAGAAAGGTGCATGTGAAGAAACCAAAGGCAGATGGAATATTGAATGGTAACTTGAATTTGTTCTGTGTAGAAACATCAATGAAGAGAAAGGTTGAACTGGTTTAAATCAGAGCCTGACTGCAAAGCTGTAGTGGGTCAGAAGCTTGCAATTGTCTGCAAGCCACTTAGTGGTAGTGTCCAGGGGCTTAGGAAGCCACTGGATGCTGGATTTGTTCATGTTAGACGCATATGTCTATCCAAGTGTGTTTGAGTATATATACATGAAATACAGATAAGAAGATATGAATTCAACAGATTTCAGTTTGGTTTTCGTGCTCTCACTTTTCTGCAACTATAATGGTTGTAAAGGGATGTTGCTGTATTTACAGTCATAGAATCACAGAATGGATTGAATTTGGAGGGACCTTCAGAGGTCATCTAATTCAACCCCCCCCACAGTAAGCAGGGACATCTCAACTAAACCAGGCTTCTCAGAGACCCATCAAACCTGATCATAGGAATCAAAGTGCTCCAGATGCAGCACCCCAGCCATAACCAGCATTGTGGCTCTGTAGCTGCTGTGGCCTTGCTGAGTTCCTAGCACCAAACTCCCACCTTGAACTGTGTAGCTGTATGAATGAATCTTACTTTTCCTGCCTGGGAACTTCTTTAATACTTGATATTATTCTTCTTTTCCACTTCCACGTAAACCATCCTGTGTGGAAGATGGGTTACCACAAACATGCTACATGTCAGATGAAAATATTGAACTGTTGGTTAAAAGTACCAAAAATAACCTGCTAGGACCTGCAAGAAGCGAAAAGCAGAATTCAACAAAAAAACTTGAGGAGTGTTTTGAAGTGATGGATGGCAATTAAAATGATTGACAACCTACTCAGCACAGTCCTGGTCTCTTGAAGTCACAGAACAGTATAGCTTTTGTGATGAGATGTTTTTTGTTTGTTTATTCTATCTCTAGAAGCCAAGTTCTGGGTTTCTCTTTAAACTGTCAAGCCAACATTACATTCATCCTCTGTGGGTTATCTTCTCAACGATGGAAGTGGAACCCACTGAGAAAGCAGGATTCTGTTCCATTCTCCTTATGTTTTGTAACAGTCTCTCAGTACCTCTTGAAATACCAACAGTAATATAAAACACTAAAATCCTTTCCATCTGGATCTGATGGTGTCCATATGTCAACATACATTATTTAGGAAGCGAGGATAATGCATAGATGAATAGCAGAAAAATGGTAAAGAATATATTGTTGCTCTGATTTCCCCAAGACTGAGCAAAGAAGGATTGTGTATCTTTCTGCTTCATGGATAGAGTAGGAAAGGGGAGATGTTTGATGGTCTGAAAGGAAATGGGATTCTTATTTGAAGAAAGGCACAAATAAGGTAAAAGGCCGTATGTGTGGTACTTGAGTGTTATCTGGGTTGCTGCTGGATTATGAAGTGAAGGGAAGCCCTTTTGGGAGGAAGCCAGAAGATAATATAGCCTTTCTGGAACAAAATCATCATTTTGTATCTGGAATGATCTCTGGAACTACATTTCAGGATGTAATTTTTAAACTTCTTTTAAACATCACAGACATGTTGAAGCAAGCAATGGTTTAATTTGATTTTGTTGACAAACTGTTTAAGAGTGTATTGTCACAGTGAAGGCAAGCCAGTGGTGCAAGCTGGGAAGTGTCTGAGGTGTGGTACGTTTTGAGGAGTCTGTTGGTCTTTAATGACATTCACAAATAGCAGGGGTGACTGTCAGCAAATGAAAACCAGCCTCTGGAGGTCAGTTTGTTTGCCTATGTAATTTCTCTCTGCATTTTCCATGACCTAAACAGTTAACTTCCTTCTGTAGAGAGTAGTAAATGTCTCATAATAAAGATAGGACAGCAAACATTTTTGTTGCTGATCTGGAATGTGCAGGTTTTAAAATGGGAAGGAATGTCTATTCATTTAAAAAAAATAAAAATACTCTTTGAAATGTAGGTGAGGGAGTATTTGTTCCTTTACACCATACAGACTCTCTGTTGACTAAATCAGATGCAGAATTCCTGTGTGTTTTGTTTTCCATTACAGTTGTGGTTCTATTACCTTACTTTAGTGTATAACACTTTGTGATACATATGATAATCTGTTCAGAAGTAATTTATTTTAAAGTCTTAAAAGGTAAAGAGAGGACTGATGCTCACCCAAGTTTCTTTCGCACGTACATGCATCTCTTCCGTAAGTGCTGTAAATAACAAAGAACAAATCATCCTTCATTTCATTAATGTACCTCAGCTTTGTTATTTGAAGTTCTTTTCTCATAGATGTAATAAGTGTAAAGGAAATGAGAGCTTGGAGTAAATATTGTAAATACACCATTTCTGGGGTTTAACTGAAATAAAACAAACACTTTGTTTTGTAAAATTCTAATTATTGCCATACCTTCCATATATTCAGACTTCCCTGGCCTGGCCAAGCTTGCAGTGGCTCTTTCATTTTGAGCATCAGGCTTTATACAATGTATATATCTGATATTGTAAACACAAAAATATTTAATTCTTTGCTGACCTTTGATCATTGGAAAAAACAAACATTTTTTACCTCAGTGCCTTGATGTTTGTTAGCTTGGAGATAGGCACAGTTTAATTGTTGATACTTCAGATGTCTTTGTGAAGGTGTGTTGTCATTATATGTGCTGAATATAGGTAACATAAACTGAGAACTGGGAGTAAAGTAATTCAATGTAACAGAAATTTGCAGATCAGTGCACAGGCCTTTCCAGTTGTAACCTTGTCTCTAATTTCTTTAGTTCTTTAGTTGCAGCTAATTTCCCCCATCCTTCCATCTAAGAGTTCTACCAAGTGCTTGTTTCCTTCTAGTTTCCTTCCCCTGCCCTCAAGCTATTGTGATTCAGTCCTTAGATTAAATAGTCCAGACATGTTCTTGAAAGTGTTGCATCTTCTTGACTGAAGCTTGCTGTTTATTTTTTCTTTTTTTTTTTTTTTTTAATTTGCAAAGTGAAATTATGAACTAGGCTCTGGACCTTGGAACAGATTTTAAAACTTTTTTTTTAGTACTAATGGAATTTGTCCTTGCATCACAAGTTCAGAACTGAGAAGAATTTTCTGTTTTGGATGTCTAGTATTTAAGTACTTCTGTTACAATTGGTTTTGACTGACAAAACTGATTCCATAATGTTAATGGTTCCATGTTTTTATCCTTCTTCCTGTTGGCAGTTCTATGAGTTAGGTATTGATAATTAAATGGCCTGTTCACTCAACCAAATGCCTATCAGCCTCACTTGTATTTTAAGTTGTTGCACAAGACAGACATGGAACTGTCAGAGCAGGTACAGAGGAGACCATGAAGGTTATCAGAGGGCTCGAGCGCCTCTCCTGTGAAAACAGCCTGAGGGAGTTGGAGTCATCCAGCTTAGAGAAGGCTCTGAGGAGACCTTACAGCAGCTTTCAAATATTTGAAGGGAGCCTATAGGAGAGCCAGAAAGGGGCTTTTTTACAAAGACATGTAGTGACAGGTCTCAAACTGGAAGAAGCTCGATTTAGATTAGACATTAGGAAGAATATCTTCCTCATGAGAGTGGTGAGACACTGTAACAAGTTGTCCAGGGAGGTCATGGATGTCTCCTTCCTAAAGGTGTTCCAGGCCAAGCTGTATGAGATCTTGAGCAACCTGGTTTAGTGGAAGGTGTCCCTGCGCATGGCAGGGTGATTGGAACCAGGTGATCTTTAAGGTCCCTTCCAACTCAAACCATTCTATGCTTTTATTTTGAAGAATAGAAGAAATACTGTCTTTGGCTTCAAATCTAATAAAATAGTCTAGATGTAATCAGCAAACAGCATATTTAGATTAGCTTGGTAATCCTAACAGAAGGAAGCATTTGGAGTGTGTTTTGTATGTGTCATTTTCAAATGGAGACCACTTTGCTGGGATTGCCTTTGGTCTCATTGTGGCAGTTAAGAAACTTTATCCAAATGTATAAACTAGGAGAAAGTAAGTAAAACACTTGTTACTTTAGAAATTTATCCTATGTTGCAAATGTTTCGCATAGGATTTTTGAATATGGAATTAGTTCTATGCCATCTAGTTGATGTCTTTGCTTAGGAATGGTAAATTGTATATATAGATCTGGAGTGCTCTGTATGGTTCTGGACACTCCCTAGTGCAAGAGAGACATGAAGCTGAAGGTTTTCCTCTAGTGTGGAATATCTAAGAGCCTCCACAGATCTAGCAGCTACAAAGGGTTTTGTGTAGATGAGCCCTGGGTTTTTAAAGATAGAGGAGTCTGAGTAATAACAATGAAATACCTTTCTCATGGTGGAAGAGGATTCAAGATGCCTTTTTAGCACCACGTATTTCTCAGTTTGCTTCATATGCACAACAGTTGTATTTAGGAAAGAGAGTTCAGGGAAATGTGTCGATAAAAACCTGGTGTTTGACGGAAAATTGACAGACCGATTTTTGCTTGGAACAGAAGAATGATCAGTTCTTCTCCATGCCTAGTGGCCACATAAGAATAAATAACAGCTTTAGGTTGTAGCAAGGGATTTTTTGTACGAGAGAATCTCAGTTACATAGCAGTTGAACACTGGATAGGCAGAAAGACTTAAACCCTGGATAGATAAAGATTTGACAGGGATTCCACAGATATTTAAGTAACATCAAGGAGCAGAAGATGATGGACTCTGTGACTTCTTCAAGGTCTGTTCTTAATTTCTGTAAATTCTGTCTAAAGAAATATCTCCTTATTTACATCAGCATATCAAGAGTGACTTTTTTTTTTTTTTTTTTGGTAGAAAACCCACAGTTTCTGAGAAATCCTTCACTTATTTCAATTTATCTAATTGGGCATCCAAGCATAGGAAGTGTCACATTATATAATTGAGCTTTATTGCTGGCGGATAAGGACAGTAATTAAGAGATTGCCAGAACTGCATTAACTATTTAAAGTGCAGCCTTCTCAGAATGCTTTGTCTGGAACACCCTAAGAGTCCCCTACATCTCCAGCATACTTTTCCAGTGAAACAGAATGAAATACCTGGAGGCTAACCAAATCTGTTTTCATAGAATGCAGGCACGTAACCTTATTCTTTTCAGCAGTATCTAGGACCAGAGAAATACTTCAATTAAGGCTTTTCTTTAGCCATCCACTACATATAATGGAAGTGGCTGATGTGTCAGTCATCATTCTAAAGGATACATATCAAGGAAGATTTTCCTGCCCTTCTGCTCTGCCCCGGAGAAACCATATCTGGTGTATTGTGTTCAGTTCTGGGCTTCCCAGTTCAAGAGAGACAGGGATATATTAGAGAGTATCTAATGGAGTCTACAAAGATGATTTAAAGAGTTGGAGCATCCATCTTATGAGGAAAGGCTGAGACACCTGGGGCTCTTTAGTCTGGAGAAGAGAAGACTGATAGGAGATATTATTAATGTTTATAAATATTGGAAGGGTGGGTGTCATGAAGAAAGCGTCAGTCTGTTTTCAGTGTTGTCCTGTGATAGAGCAAGGGGCAACGGATACAAATGGGAATGCAGGAAGTTCCACCTCAACATGAAGAAAAGCTTCTTCACTGTATGGGTTACAGAGCACTGGAACAGGCTGCCCAAAGAAGTTGTGAAGCCACCTTTTCTTGAGACTTTCAAGACCCATCCGGAAGCATTACTGTGTCACCTGCTCTAGGTGATCCTTCTTTGAAAGAGTGGTTGAACAGGAAGGGAGGTCCCTCCTAACCCCTACCATTCTATGGTGCTCTATGTAACTGCAGCTTTAGTTTCTAAGTACACATCCATGCTCCTTGGAATTGAAATTATGAGGAGAGACTGAGGGAGCTGGGTCTCTTCAGCTTGGGAAGAGGAGACTGAGAGGTGACCTCATTAATGTTTATAAATATGTAAAGGGTGAGTGCCAAGAGGATGGAGCCAGGCTCTGCTGGGTGATGCCTGATCACAGGAAAAGGGGCAGTGGTTGGAAGTTGAGGCATAGGAAGTTCCATATAAACATGAGGAAAAAAGTTTTCCCTGTGAGGGGGACAGAACACTGGAACAGACTGCCCAGGGGGCTTACGGAGTCTTCCTCTCTGGAGATGTTCAAGACCTGCTTGGACACATTCCTGTGTGATCTGGTATAGGTGACCTGCTCTGGTAGAGGTATTGGACTACAAGATCTTTCCAGATCCCTTCCAGCCCCTAACATTCTGTGATTCTGTGAAATGGTTTTGTTTCAATGAGTATTGGGAAAATTTTGCATAGCTCTTTGGTAAGTATGAAGTGCTAATACATGCATAATAATGAAAGGCTTTCTGATAATAGATTATAACTTTACTGTCAAGTTAACAGATAATCACTTGTATGCAGAATTCTTCTGGGAGATGTTTTAATATGAGCAGTTGCCTTTCAGATAAGGGAGAAATTACTGTTGCTAGCCATAAAAAGTGCTGGGTTTGTTACTATAACAATTTTGAATGTACATGCCAAATGTAGGCTCTCATTATGGATGGAACAGCATAAGTCAGAGCCCACTTAAACACTGCCCTGAAAACCCTTTTTGGTGAGTCGTGTCAACAACAAGCTGATGTGTTCCAAAGCTGATTAACTAGTAACAGATTTAGGTGCTACAGAAATATTTTTCTTAGGCCTGAAAATTGATATGCCAAAGATACGTCAAAAAGCCAAAGGCTTGAAAATGTCTGGTTTGCTTTGTGTCTGCTGAAATGTTCTTTCCCTCTTTCTTTCCCTCATTTTGGTGCCTTCTTTATAATTGTTAGGATTAAATTTTTCCAAGAACAAGCCTTGTATTTACTGGATGTTTCCAGTATCTGTTGTGAAATTTCTCAGCCTTTAAATCAAGGAGTAAGGGCTCATTAACAGCTGACCAGTGTCCTAGGGCTTTCATCAAGTATTTGAATTAAGAGAGCTTTGACCATAAAATACTGCTAAGTAGTGTTTTTAACAATCTAAATGAATGTTGTTTTTCTCAGAATCGAATTTATCTCCTCTGTTATCTGGAACGCTACTTTACCATTTTTCTATGCTGTTATCTCTGAAAAAATTGAAGAGAAAACAATTGAGTTTTCTAATTAAAAAAGAGAAAGCATAGTGTATCTAAAGGACTTCAATGTGTGTCTATCACAACAAATCTGCACACTGCAAAGAAATACATAATTTTTTTCCTCTGGGAATATTCTTTTCAAGGTGACTAATTTCTAGGATGGCCCATCTAAAGGAATGAAAAATTATGCAGTCTCTAAATATTGATTCTTTGTGTACAAATAAGTGTGCTTTTTCTACTGCATTGTCAGGAAGACTTGAATGATTACGTGTAATATTAGATCATTGTGTACTAAGAAGAGACATTAGTTTCTTAGTCATCAGGAATTACATAAATTAAGTGTGATCTTAGACTGGAGTGTGTCCCACATGAAAATTCAGTTAGTATATTCATTTTTAGCTCTACTGTGCTACTCCATTTTTGTTTTTTCTTTCTCTTTTTTTACTGTTATAATGCTATCCTCTCTGATAGTGTTTTTATTTCCTTTAAGTGAATTGAACATGTCGCCACCAGTATAATAGCTCATACAATGGTATTACCAACTTTGCTCCTAACTTAGAAGTATGTTTTTTTAAAATACGAAGGTAGTTCAAAAGTCCATGAGCTTTTGTTCCTATTAATAACAGTGATTCATCCATTTCAAAGCTATACTGAGGTGAATAGTTTGTTTTAAGGTGCTTAAGCCTTTCAGATATTTGGGACTCAGTGAGGTAGAAGATTCAGTGTTTCTTTACTTAAGTCCTGAGCCATGTGGATTGCCCCCTTGCTCTTCAGGTGTGAAATTTTTATGCCGGAGGCACATTGAAAAAGTGCCCAACTGTGGCAGACTAGAGAATTTTAATTTCAAATAAGATAGTATGATAGTTTTTGCTGTTATTCTCTTACAGTGTCAAATGTCATTAATCTTTATGTCAGTTTTAGAGGGTTAAGAGAAGCTGAACACCCAATTACAAGGTACTTACAAGGTACTTAATGCAGCTGTTCAAGAAAGGGTGATGGTAGGTGGGTGAGTGAGTGAAGGGGGTGCTTGTGCAGATCCTTTCACTACCGATGAATTATATGCAAGAATAAAATTAGTATTAAAACAAGTGATAATTCTTTTGTGATTTCAAGTCTTGTTGCGTAAAAATAATCCTAACAGGAGAGGTAAAAGAATCCCAAATTACACATTCACTTCATGACTAAATATTCTAGGTCTGTTGTATCATATAGGCCTTTTTATTAAAGCTGATCTCTAAAGTGTGAAACACCTTATCCTTCTCTGACATGGAAGAAATGCAGAAATGCAAAATACGTTGGGAGAGGGTTAGAGATTGATGAACTCAGTATCTGAGGAAAGTATTCAAACACTGTCATGAGATCAAAATGAAAGGGCAAATAAAAAGAGCTTAGGTCAGCTTTTAAAATGTAATATTCTTTGGCTAAGATCCCACTCCTTCATGCTTCGATTTAATCTGTCAGGGCAAAAGGGCAAAGGTTCACGTGATTGTTGGGGAGGGTACAAGATGCATGACAGAGCAATTTGCTGAGTTTCTCTGGATGAGTGTAGACAAAGCTTGCATGTCTTTGCTCTTTGTCTCTCTGACAGTAGCCTTTAACATAGTCCTTATTGTTCACTTTTTGGGTCACTGAAAGGCATTTATCAGGTATTTGTGATGCAGAAAGCACATGAAACTGTTTTCTAATTTGTCTTAATTGCTTGTCTGGCTAAATGGTTAATTCGCATTTGTATGTGCTCAGCAGTTTAGAAAAAGGTGTTTGTTCATATATGAAATCTCTGTAATTGCCAAAAGTCATTAGAGGTGTTGGTGAATGATCAGCATTGGACCACCTAAACCCTTTTATTTCCCTTCCTCTCTACTTTCAAAAGTGCTAGATGATTATGTTATGATTTGTAGCAGTGTATTGAAGTTTTACTTGGTCCTTTTTCTCCCTGGGGAAATATTTGGTTATTTGAGATTGTATTTCTTGATTTTCCTTTGGTGATGACATGTGCGCTAACCCTTCATTGTGCAGTTAAAATCCTGCGCACTCAAACTGGCCTTCAAGTAACCAAACATTGTCTGTCTCGCTTCAAGTCAACCAACTTGGTAGTAAATACAAGAAATTATGTGAGCATAGATGTGTGTCTAAAATTGGTTCATCTTTTATCAGAACACAGCTGTTTCTAAGTTAGGGGAGTTCCAAGGACAATTGGTTTTTATTGTTCTCTGCATTACCACTGATACAGGTTGATGTGGGTTTAGGAGTTACCCGCCCCCCACACTTTGTAAAANAACTTCTCAAGAAAATGGAAAACTGCTGGCTTTTCAGGTTTGTAGATTGAGACATTGGTCCTACAGCTGAATATTCCCAAACAGCAGAATCTATACAAAGTATCCGTACAAATTATCTTCTTGGTTCAAAGACCGACGTTGTACAGTTTACAGAAATAGGTTAGAGGCTTCATGTCTTCTACTCTGTTTAATTCAACTTTATTCAGATAATACAGAAAGAGAAAATGTCTTGCAAGCATAAGCTTACCATTAACAAAAGCAATGAAATGTTTTATATACATCCTGCATGTGATAGTAGTATTTGGTTAAGTCAGTTGTAGTAGCACCAAATCAAGGTTAATTTTGTTAAAGAATGGCAGGAATGCTGGTAGCCTCTGGTAGCAGAGAGGAAAAGACTACAGTGTCTTTGGGCACTTACCTAAGAGCAGTCTGCTTTGGTCTATGTGCAGATTCATTCTCGTTGCATCTGTAAACAAAAGGAACATGAGTAATGAGGTTACAGTAGGCCACTTAATGGGCTAGGTTTGTGTCATCATATTAAATAATGAGTGGTAGGTATTTAAAGGAAATTATTTGATGCATCACAACATTCTGGATCTGATTAGTGATTACTGGCAGCTAATGCAGTCATGCATACAGGACATCAGTTTGTCAATACATGACTTTGGGGAGAAGAGCATAATTTGTTGGTCATACTTCACAATAATCTTAGAATAGCTTTTTCCCCCTCTCCCTTTTAATAATTGCATTTTAGTGTTTCAGTTGCTCTGTTTGAAGAGAAAATACATTACACATCTCATAGTGCTTTGGATTTATTGACCTGTGTCTGGGGTGATGATTTTAGCCAAGGGTAGCCAGTACCTGAGCAATGTGAACTACATAATTAGTCAGTGGACCCAGGCCCAAGGCTTAAGCTAAAAATCCTGATATAAATGTTTACAGGTGCCAACCGGAGGCTTGAACAATGTGAGCTGAGTAATGCTCCCCTTATCAGTTACCTAATTTTGGCTTGTATTTTGGGGAGTTATCATTTTATACATTTGCCAAACATAATGGTATCTTTCTAGCTCTGAGCATTTAAGACAAATAGCAATTACTAAAGAATGTGAACTTGCTGGCTTTGGAAGTGGCACTTAATAACCACAATTTTGGTGAGCATACCATCTGAATTCAAGGCACATTTGGACGTGGCATTTGGTGCCATGGTCTAGTCTCGAGGTCTGTGGTAATGGGTTGGACTTGATGATCTTTGAGGTCTCTTCCAACCTTGCTTATACTGTGATATGTGCCTTTCCCTGCAGCAGGATCAAGCTACTCTGTGTCCGTACAAACACCTCTGTCTTGATGTCTGGGAGGAAGCGAGCATGAAGAGCCTTCCCTGTTTAATAATTTCTCAGTTTTATACTGACTGAAGATACTTGTTTTCAGAAATGTCCCAGCAGAGCAGAGCAGAGACAACTCCTTATAAGAAAAGCAAAAAACTTGTTTCCAAGTAATTTGTTTGTAGAAATCACAGAGACAGTTTTTCTGTTTAGATCCTGTAAATAAACAGAAATTGAATAAACTTTTGGTTTTACCTTCCAGTATTTGTGCTGCATCTTAAGGTAAATCAGTATCCAAGATTTTTAACTAGCTTTATTGTTTGTTATATCTTTAATATTTTTCTATTTTTGGCATGCCTTCTTCTTCTTATGTTGACATTTATTCTGATTAGTTTAAATGAAGGTCTTAACCCTGGCTCTATCCTTTCATTTCATAAGCATTGCTTATGAAAGAATAGAAATGGTGATTGGATACAACTAGGCAATGCTTTTAGGTAGTTTGTATTTAACGTCTATAAACGTATATTTCATTTCTGAGGTAAATGAGCCATGTAGATTCTGTGAGAAATTCATGTTCCTATGGTCAGTTGCTTGATGAAAATACCTCTCTTTAGGCAGCTCTTGTGCTGTACTGTGTACAAAACTTTAAACTCCTGTTGTGTTCTCATGTCCGTCCCCAGCTTTCTTAAGAAGAAGGTCCCCTTCAGATATTGAAATGTAAGTATAAGGTCTCCTTAAGCCTGAACAGTCCCAGTTCTTTCAGTCCGTCTTCGTAGGAGAGGTGCTTCAACCTTCTGATCATCTTTGTGGCCCTCCTCTGGGTCTGCGTCAGGAGGTCCCTGTCTTTCTTGTGTTGGGGACTCCAGAGAAAGCTCCTGCTAGATCTGATTCCTTTGCTATTGTCTGTGTCCATTATAGTTTCTAAAGTTGTTCTCATATCTTCTTATTGAGAAACAAGTCCTGTGTCCCAGTTCCTTGCTCAGCAAAAGAGGAAGCTGCTTCTGCTTTGTTAAACAGTGCATTGTCTTTTGAACACTGTGCTTCTACCTGAGGTGTCTCTTAAATGGCAATCCAGGGTGACAGATTTTGTTGTGTTTGAAAATGTGCTACCTCCATGCACCTTGCTGCTCTTAATGTCAGAAAAACTGGCATGTTTCTATTTGACAAAATTACAGTGTGTGGCTTTCTTCTAGCTTTACAAATGTCTTTGATTTGAGCAATGTTTTCACTTGTGATTAGATGTAAAGTATTATAGTAAGTGAGGATCTGCTTTAAAATTATGAGATGTGGAATCAAATGATGAGATGAAAATCTTGTCTTTCATTTGAAAAGCTACTGCTTCACATGCCAGAGAGAATGGTTCCGTAAGTGGACTGTAATGGGGAAATTCATCCTACCACTGGATGACATTGTTATCATGGTTCTTTTTTGCATGGGCTTTACCAGTTTCCACCAAACCCTGAAAATATGAATCATGAGTAGGTAAAATATAAACACTTTGTTAACTTTATCAAACTCTGAAATATATATTCTAATTCAAAACCTCCCAAAGAAAGGTATCTAAAGAGTAACTGTATACATGAATCTAAATATATACTGTAAATGCTGGGAATTCCAAGTCTTCAGAACTGTCTGCTGTGATTTTGGCTGCTGTTTTAAAAAGAAATCAGAGAGCCTGCACGGAGATTTTTGTCTCAGATGACTCCTACTTGAATGGGAATCTCCTTCAAGGTCAGTGACTCATCAGCTTTCCTTGAGTACCGCACTTGAACTCCTTCCTGCTTGATGCCGTTTCCGATTTTAAATCCTTCTGTCTTTCATTTGTGGCTATGCGTTGGAGAGCTCCCACCTGCAAAGCTAATGTTAAACTTGCCTATAAATGCTTTCAGTCCAATGTAGCTTCTCCCTTCACAATTGTCATTGATGAGAAATACTTCATCTGAGGTAGTAGTTTCCTTTCAGTGATTTTGTGACAGATGCTTCAGGAAAAAAATTTGTTTCTACATAACCTGTTTCATTGGTCAGAGACACACTATGCATTTGGTATAAACTAGAAATTCAGTATAAACTTGAAGTTTTGTAGATGCTCAATGCTTGGCAAATGTGTTGGTTTAAAGAAAAGTTTGAGAAGAATAATAAAGCCAAACTTGGGTTGCATTTTCTGAGTGAAAAGACTCATTTTGATTAAAGCAGTTCCTTCGTATACTTAGCTACATAAACGATGTATAAACATTCAGCATTAAATCAGGAAAACTGAAAAAAAAAAATTCTGCAGTTTTACATGTCTGAAAGAGTTGGCATTTGGTTACTCAGGCAAGTTTATCAGCATTTGTGTTGGGGTAAAACCTCGCATTGCAAAGTATCCAAATTAAACATAAAGGTAGCTAATCTATCAAAGCCTCTGTTTTGTTTAAGTATATCCTCCAGTTTATGTGCTTATATCTGTTTTCTAACTTATATTGGGTTTTTTTTAATGGGATTTTTTTTTTTTATTTGAAGATATAAGAAAAATAGAAGTGGTTTGAACAGTTGTTGGTATCGGACTTAATTTTGAGGACAGAGTGATATAAAGGGTTAACCCTTCTGGGGATGATCTGAACCTGACCCCAGGTCCTCCTGACTCCTCCCTGGGGGTGGTCTGAACCTGACCCCAGGTGTAGTGGTCAGCCCACTCCCACTTCCTGTCTAGGCCCCCTATAAAAACAGAGCAACTTCTTTCTCTTTGACCTGCCTGCCTGCCAGCAGTGCCCTTGTTCCCACTGCTCCTCCTTTTGCCATGTGGCCACCCTACCACATGGTGGGACAACCACCTCCTGAATCTACCTCCATCCGTTGTCATCAATCTGGTTATGTATATATTTTGTATCTTGTTTTCCTTCACTATACATTTTTGTAACTCCCCCTACCCTAAATACCTTTTATTTATTGTTAAAGTTTTCCTTTTAACTTCCAAATCAAAGCAAGACTATTCTTTGGGCGTTCTACCCCTTTTTCCTCTCTACATCTAATTCCTTTCTTTCCAAAGGGGGAGCAGCATCCTATTATGTATTGTTCCATTAGGTATTTTGGGCTCCGGGAAGCTAAATCAGACCAATACAAGTGAGAAGAAAGAATAGTAGAGAGGCTGGTGGAGAAGTTTTATTCTTGAGAGTAATACATGATAACTCCTTAATCTTTTTGGTTATATCACTTTATCTGCAGCTGTAGGTTTTGACAGTCTAATATTGACTTACTTTGTGGTTATGAGCTGAACAGAAGCTTCTGTCCTGTAAATAAATCTTAGAGTTCCTAAAGAAAAGAAAAATCTATGTTCCAAAAACTCATAACAATTGAACTTTAGACAGTGAAGGATACCTGTCTCCAGTAAAACACTTGCTGTTGGCTGTTTTGGTTTAGTTAGTCATTTGCCACACACACAAAAAAATGGTAGGTGACATAAACAAATCTGAAATCTCAAGTTTCTTGCATTTAGTATTTCCTTTGTGACTTGCAACCCATTCTGTTGCATCATTTTACATTTTTACAGCAATAATTGAGCTTGATGAGTAATTTGGAACCTGCTAGTAGTATGATTTAGGTTATCTAATAATTCAGGCTTCTCTCTGACAGTGGAGAAATGGCATAGCTTGTTTCAGGTGACTGAAGACAATCTATCACTAAGGCTTGAATTGAGTGTTGTGCTGGTTTAGAGTAGTGTGCACTCAGAATATTGCTTCAAAATAGGAAAAAAACAAATGTTATGCAAGTAAAATTAAAAAAAAAAAAAGACAACACAGCAGCTCTCCTATGAGGACAGGCTACAAGAGTTGGGGCTCTGCAGCCTGGAGAAGAGAAGGCTTCCAGGAGACCTTATAGTAGCCTTCCAGTATCCGAAGGGGGCCTACAGGAAGGCTGAGGAGGGACTATTTGCAAGGTCTTGTAATGACAGGATGAGGGGCAATGGGTTTAAACCAGAAGGGAGATTTAGACTGGATGTTAGGAGGAAGTTCTTTGCAGTGAGGATGGTGAGGCAGTGGCACAGGTTGCTGAGGGAGGTTGTGGCTGCTCCCTCCCTGGAGGGGTTCAAGGCCAGGTTGGACGAGGCCTTGAGTGACCTGTGCTAGTGGGAGGTGTCCCTGCCTATGGCAGGGGATTGGAACTAGATAATCCTTGAGGTCCCTTCCAACCTTACCGTTCTATGATATAATTAGTATCTCCAGGGAAGGGAAGCAGAGCTATGTAAGATAATTAATCTGGCTTGTGATAACCACAGCTTTCAAACTACTTGGTTGTATGTATATGCACCATTTCGCTTTCTCGTGGTGGCTGTTTTCTGGGAATCTCATTTGAGAGATCTAACTAGTCCCAGGAGCTTATCAGGCTCAAACAAGTCATGTTGCAGAACAGAAAATCATGCAGGGAGAAGAGACTTAGACAGGAAAAATACATTTGGAAAGGTCAGAGATATTCTCACAAGTACCAGTGTCCAGTTTTCTACTGATTTGTTTATTTTCTGTTTTAAGAGTGTTTGATTTATTGTGTTGTGGAACTAATACTGATTTTATAATAACCTATCCTGAAGATTAATTATTAAAGCCCATTATTAAGGGTAATATATTCTTAACCTTATCTTCAATTTACAAAGGTCATAAATACAGCTGAACAAGGGCAAGACCACTATCTAGAAAGCAAATGTGAGAGCCAAGAGCTCTGGATCTCTTCCAAGTGGTTATTCTGGGCTGTGGACCAGCTTTACATCTAATAGTAAGAAGTGATTTTCTGGGATCCATTCAGAGTAGAGTGGCCACTTGATCCTGAGTGACAGAGAGGAGCTACGAGTCTCAGCCCTTGCTCTAACCCAGAATATTTGCTTTCCTTGTTCAGATCTGTGCACAAATGGCCACAGTTTTAAGATTTATTTATTTCTGCCACCATCATCTGTGAAATATGCTGTATCCAAATGGTGTTTTAAAAACTCATGTGGCAAAACCTGGTGCCTGTCATTTTCAGCTAATGTTTTGAACAGTGCTAAAGCAATTTGGAAAAACCTTTTAGCATATAAATTAATTTGCAATACTAATATTTTTCTTGTATGTGAAACAAAGGCTTTGTTTGACAGAATATAAGATTTTTATCTCCAGGTAGCCAACATTTCTCCGAAGTAGAAATTGTAGTCACTGGTACAAGGTACAAGGAAGTCACTACAATGTTTCACAGATGTCAGTTGGAATGAAAAAACATTTTCATCCGTTCTTTTTATTTTAAGTTAGTCCTATCTAGAAGTTTATTCTTGCACTTTTAAACTGTTTCCTTCCTGTTATCAGTAGATGCTCCTTAATTAAAAGCTTCTCAAATGTAACATAAGTATAGAGGAAGGAGGCAAAAATAAACAAATGTTTATAACTAGCTTGCTATCGAGTCTGGGGTGTAGCTCCTTTGAATGGATGGGTGAATAAAGTTTCACAAACAACCAGGCTGTATAATCTGAGGAAAAAAATGTGGAGAAAGCCAGAATAGTACCTGAGACAAAAAGCCTTCTGTGATTCAGGAATTGGAAGTATGAGCAGGATCATTAACTATGTAATGTATTTCTTTATTAAGGATATTGGCTGAATCCAGGGAAATCAATGTGTTGTGTCAATTTTTTCTGTTGATTAAATGGTATAAAGTGGCAGCCTTCTGACTGAAAATAGTAACTAGCTTTTTAAAACTTTCTTTTGTTATCAAGATGAAGAGTCGACTGTGTAGGGAGTTTCTGCTTCTGACCTAGTTGCTCTTCTGCTCTATAGCACTTCGAGTATGCTGAAGGAGTGAAACGTAAAGGTGATCTCAGCAACAGTAACTCTGCAGCCATTGACACGAATTATTCCTGTTGTATATAGTTTTGTGGCAGGCTGGAATTGCATTTTGGGTGCTTTTTAAGTTTCTCCTCTTCTCTGCAACTGGGCAGAACATCAGCTCAAGACCCCAAGTGACATGTTAATTACAGCATCACTTAGAAAATTTATTTTCACTTTTTTTTTTGGGGTAGTATTAATGTCAGCAATGCATTTTAATTTCACTTCAGATAGTGGTGATTCTGCCAAAAGTAGTTATGTTGGAATTCATGGCCAGCTACATGATGATTTTGTATATTTGCTGATTTTTCTTCTTAACAAATATTTAAAATGGTTTAGCTAGTGGTCCTTGGGGAATAAATCTGTCATGTTGGACAGTGGAAAATACAAAGTCCTTCTTGCTATCCAGTGTATGTGCCAAAGAGTATAACCAGTAATAAGAGAAGTACCTGGCAAGGATGCAAAAAAATGTGCTAATTACTTTTGATGGGAAAATTAGATTTTAATTTATTTAATGTCTTCATCTGATACATTCAAGACATTTACTATTAGTAATGATGGAGAAAAGCAAGAGCAGCTGCATATTATGAGAAACCATTTAATGGAAACTGAGCTGAGATCCCTAATATTTAGCTCTCCATATTACTTGAATGAGCAGCATCAGCATTTCTCTATATTTCCAGGGCTTTTTCCATTGCAGTTTTTCAGAAGTTTGAGTGGAATGGGAACTTGACAAATGCTCATAACCATTCATTAAATAATACCTTTACTTTCAAGTATGTCATGACATTAATGGTACTAATGCTTAGTACATAGAGTAGAGAGAGTACTTGGAATTTTCATCATTGTATCTTAAAGGACTATGCCAAAACAGATCAGAAATGTTAATTGCAGTGTACAAAACTAAGCAAAATAATTTTGGTATGTTTTTAATAGTGAAATGTTTGGGGGAGCTGCTCTTGGTTTCATCAGTTCTCTTATTTCCTACCTGTTCCTATAGCAGCTGTACATAGAGGAATTTTGCAGTTTTCTCCAGCTGTGGTAAGAAAATACTGACTGATGAGTGGGGAAAAAATGGAGCACTCCAGCACAGGTATTTGCTAATACCAGAATAGACTGTTGGGTGTGGATTGGTAGTTGCCAGGAAGCTGCATGGGACCGGTTACAGCAGAGATAACACGAGAGGAGAAGAAGGAGCAGGATGCTTTGCATGCTGCATTGCTCTGTGTGATGTGGGTTTAGGAAAGTAGGACATCATTGAGATGAAATGGGCTCAGAAGAGAAATTGAGTTGGCAGGAGCCTGTAAAACCAGTTGCATGTGAAGCTCTCAGATGCTGGATATGTTCCTGGTCCCTCCATTCCCATAATTTTTTATTCTAGTCTATCTGATCCACAGCTGCATGTTCAACATACTTCCTTTCATCCACCCTCTCTCAGTCACTTTTTTTTAGTCTATTATGATCATTACTGCTATTGCCTCCCCCCCCCCCCCATCTTTTGTCGTTTACTTATTTTCTTTTAATTCAATTTGGACTGCTGTTATGCCCTTTGTTACATTATCGTCTTTCATTTACTTTCCTAATAATTTCCTTGCAAATCCTCTTCCAGTTGTAGGGAAGGAGCATTTGTACCTTGCTCAGTATTTATTGGCCATTATATTCCCTCTGCTTGTGTGTTGTATTAGCAAATACTTCTCTGTTTTGTCAGGTCCCAGAAAGTATATCAGATGTTTTGCCAAGGAAGCCATCATTTCAAGAAAGGTTTTATCTTTCAGTATGTATTTGTGTTTTCATAATTCTCCATCTCAGAAGAGCTTGAAAATTCCTCCCTGTGCAGTGCCAAGCCCTTCCTCTCAAAGGCACCAAGCTCTGTCACCTCTCTGTGACTTGAGGGCAGGCAGCAGGTTAGACTTGCCCGCATTAGATCACTGTGGCAATTTATTTCAACGTGTTTAAGGTCAAATCAGTATAGAATGTTTGAAGAACCTCAGCCATAAAGTTGTAAGTATATCCTATAGTAGCTCAGATTCACAGATTGCATCAGGTTGGAAGAGACCCTCAAATGTCCTCTTGTCCAGTCCCCCTGCTGTAAGCAAGGACACCTTCAACTAAAGCAGGCTACCCAGTGGCACATCAAGTCTGATCTTGAATGTCTCCAGGGATGGTGCCCCAACCACATCCCTGCCCAGCCTGTTCTAGTATTTTACCGCTTTCATTGTGAAGCACTCCCTCCTTATGTCTGCCCTAAATCTACCCTGTTCCAGTTTAAAAACATTGCCCCTCATCCTGTCACTGCATGGCCTTCTGAACAGTCCTTCCCCAGCCTTCTTGCAGGTCCCCTTCAGATATTGAAATGTAGTTTTAAGGTCTCCCCAGAGCCTCCTTGAGGCTGAACAGCTCCAATTCTTTCATTCTATTTTTGTAGGTGAGGTGCTTTCAGGTTCCCAAAGATGATCTTAGCATGTCTGCAGACTGAGTCTTTAAAAACATGTGTGACTCTGTAGGTTTACCTATAGGTAGTCCTGACTTGAACTTTTGTCCTTTGCATAAGTAGAATATATATATTTCTTAGATACTTCTGGGACGTTCTAAGTTATTTAAAGAATAAACAATAGAAAGGTATCCTAAATGTAGTAGTTCATAGAGCATATAGCAGCATTAAACTGATTTCAGCATGTAATTTGATATCAATACAATGTTAATATAGGCTATAACTAAATAACATAAGGGCAGAATTACTTGACCTTGATTTTTTAAGTGTATCACTTGCATGGACACATTATTCATTTGCTATGGTCAAAATGAGAAAAGAATCTGGAATTGTTTTCATAGCCAAAGGAAAAATATGTGAGTGGTAATAAGAAGACTGGCCATGTCAAAATCTGGAATCATTCTTCAAATTTGCTTTGAAAATTAAGCTTTTTAACACCAAGCAACTGGCCCTCTCAAATATCTTGTTTCAAGGAAAATACAGCAAGCAATAAATTGCAGTATCAAATGGCCACTGTAACTAAATCTTGTTCTTCCTTCAGTGGCCTCAGGACAATTGGTCTAAAGTCTCCTTTAAAGAAGAAGAAAAAAAAAAAAGCTGTAATTACTGCCGCAATTGTTTGCTTTGCCTCAGATGTAGAAAATGCGTTTCCTCCTCTGTTGTCCTTTTAATGGCTATTTTAGCTTAGTCTTTCAGTGTGTAACTGTTTAAGTGGATTCTCCTTAAGGTTTAAGGACTTCAAGTGGATGAAATGTAAATCGGGAGCTTTTTTTGATGAATTGATCACCATCAAAACGTTTGTATGATAAAGTACAAATTGTTCTGTTCTCAGTTGAAATTTGTGCCTGACAAATGATCTGCTGGTTATAGTTTTAACAACGTTAAAAAGCACACAGTAATGAAAAAATATTAACGATGCTGCACAATTTGGTTTTATTGGAAATTAATATGCAGGACTGAGGGTCTCGGCAGATTTCAGCAAAGCTGTTTCTGCACAGTTGCTGATATTCATAATCCATAATAGAGAAGAGAGTTTTATGAACGTTGAGAAAAGATCAACGCTAACACCTAACAGATGGGTTGTATCAGGAGAACATTTGCTAACAATACTTGATCCTGAAGACCTGCTGATACTGTGTGGAAAAGATTTGAAAACCAGTTCAGAATAGATTAAAAGAAAAAGGCTTCTAATGACAGAGATTTCACAACCCTATACGTTGTTGTAATGAACTAAATGAGCAGATTAGTTCATTGAATTAGTTGTTCCACATGTCAGTTTATTTGGTTGTGGGTTCTTCTATGGGAATGCAGGTTTTTACTTCAGCATTGTGATCTTAGACTTCTACCATATGTTGGATTTTCTTAAAAAGCATTTTCAGAAACTTTTCAGACAAATCATTAGATATACATATTTAATTAAGTGAGTTTGAACAGGAAACATACTGTGAAAATATCACTTAATTTGTGCTGAAACTTTCTGGCATTTCAGGATAATGTAGCTCTGTAAGAGAAGAAACCAGGCTTAAACAGTTTGGAACTGGAGAGGAAAAGGAATTCAAAGGCAGAGAGGTGGAAGTTCATTGTTTGTAAAATATTTATTTTGCTACAGTGCATGAAAGAAATGGATTTGGGGGTGCATTAAATTATTCATATTCTCTTTAAAGGAAAAAGTTCTTGCTAGAATATGAATTATTTTAAAAATATATTTGAAATTTACTGTTAGCACAGGGCATCTCAAACTATCTTCGGTACTCCTGTGAGTCCCATCCCAGACAAATGGAGGCATCGTAGTGCCTTGAGTGTATTAATGTCTTTTGCACCAGGACCTGAAGGGCAAGGCCATCGACGGTCTAAGATGAGGGACGTAAACTTGGGTCTTTCATTATTAAATAACAGTCTTCCCTACTTATGCTGTACCAAAGGGAAAACGTTTAAAATGTTTGTAGTGGTGTTTATTTTTCTAAGTAAAGCTAGGTACTTGTAGGATGACTTTACCCTTTGCATGCATTCCTCTTCTTATAGCTTGTAAATTTACCCACTTATTTGTTCCAAATGAAATATTCATTGCTGGATTTTTGCCAAGCTTATTCATTTTTCATGTTTTTCAGGTAAAATGGCTTTTGAGTTCCCCAGAATAAGACTAGAATCATTCTTTTCCTTAAGTGGCTCTAGTGCTCCTGAGGTTTAGAGTACGAATTTGGTATTTGGCAACGGGATGGTCATTTGCCAGCCTTCTAACAGAAGTTTATTACTTGGAGAAGTTTTAAACAATAGTTGAATTTTCAGACTTTTAACAAATATATTCAGTACTATATCTACGTGGAAAACTGTCTGCTCTGGAGATGAAAGCATTTTTTTTAGGCAGTTGTGCTTCCATGTAGTTCACAAATGCAAATCATAGTGCTATTTCATTAGTATGAAAATAAGCTGAGGAATATTATTAAGCACGCAGATAATTCCGTGTCAAATGTCATGATTCCTTCCAAGATACTTTTATAAAGTGGTTTTTATGGCTGATCTTAAGAAGCATCTGAGCAAAAGCAAACTGAAAAGTAAACATGAAGTGGCCTCGTGCTGAACAGCAAGAATCCATTAGAGCAATATCCACTCTTTGTAGTGAGTTAGGCCAAATGTTGTTGGGAGAAGGCAGCCACACATGTAGTATAACAAAATGGACCAAATTAAGGCTATACTCATAAAATTCAGACTGGCATTTTCTAAGACTCAGTTGGTTTTCCATGCAATAATTACCTTAAAACATAGTTTTGATGTAAAAGAAACATTTTCTGTATACCTAGTGATAACTCTTATCAAACTCTGCTGGCAAGACCAGTATCTTAAAGCGTGTGGAATATTTGCTGTTACGATATACCTTCAGCTTCTTTGCCCCTGTTTATAAGCTCAGTCCTTTTTTTTCACGCTTGCATTCTATAGGTAAGTGCAAACACTTACAGAAAGAATTTTTATGAATCTCTTGTAAGATTCCAAGTGGTTCAGATCAAGGGGCTTGTGAATGTTCATGTATTGTGGACCACGTTTTAGCTGTGCTTTAGGTTGTGGATGCTTTGCATTCCAATTCTGACTTTATATAGAACCTTTCCTGTTTTATCAATACTTTGGCAGTTGCTCAGAAGGAAAATAAATATTTCAGTAGTATTTTTTGCCTCTTAATGCAGTTCAGCAGTTGAAGAGGACACATTAGTATCATATAATCGCAAGCTTATCTAGAATCTTTTTGGCCAAGCGCTGGTGATACATAGATGACATGATGACAGTCTGTGCCATAACTACTATTTTTCCCACAGATAAAGTAAATTTCAGTAATGAGCAAAGAGTGCATTTCCTAACTTGTCTAAATTAGTTATATGCATCAATGACTAACAGGAACCTTTTCATCATCACAAAAATCTGGCTCTGGGAAAGAAACGTACTCTTCATTCCCGAAGGTAAGCTGCTGTTTGAATGGTAGACTTAGAGCCAAATGTTGCCTCATTGTTGAAAAAGCTTTGCTAAATCAGGCTGAATGCTGCCTCTTGTGTAAGCCTCAAAAAATTAAAATATTGTTGACTTTGTATTCAGTAAATCAGAACTTCTGATAACAGAGCCCACAGCAGCATGAAAACGTCCTTTGCTTTTATAAGAGAAACTATAATCAGAACACTCTCTTACAGCCCTGCTTCAGGGTATAGATAATAGGCTGGAATGGAGAAAAAAATTTCCCTTCCAGGCAAATGACAATTATGTTTTGGAAACACCTGAAAAGAGGAGAAATATGATCAGACTTATCCCTTGCACTTGCTTAACTAGCTCAGTTCTAGAACTTCATCTGCTCAAAAACCAGCCCCATGTGGTGTATTGTTTAGGCTTTATTTAGTTTTAAACTTTTGATGTTTAAAATATGAAATGTGTTAATATTACTGCTTCTTGCTTGCACATTCATGACTGTCAGGGATGGCATTTTTACCTTGATATGATACGTTTCCTTGGAGGTCCATGTTCCCATGGGAGCCCACTGATGTCATGTTGCCATTAGAAATAAGTGTTAAAATTAATATAAGCTCCCTTTAGCTGAGGTTTGGAAAAGAGAAGGGTTACTGAGTGTGCAAATAAAAACCTCCTCTAGCAGAAGCCTCCTCTAGAGTGTCCTTCCCCGCCCCGCACCCCCCCTCCTCCTTTTTTTGTTTTTCTTTTCCCATGTTCTTTCCCTGGGTGTTCTCCAGGTGGACAGAAGCTGTAGACTGCATTTTTCTCCTCAACTGGGAGTGTCTCTGGGAGAAGGAGCAAGTCCTCATGCCCTGCAGTCTCTGTCAGCTGTGTGATGAGGAAGGTTAAGGTGAAGAAACCATAATTGCCTAATAAGTTGGTTCATTACGTTTCTTGGAATCAGCTACTACCAAGTTTCTCCCATTAGACTTATCCTTCTGAAAACATACAATTTTCAAACAGTAAATTTGAAGACTTTTGTGGGGTTTTTTGGGTTTGGTTTTTTGTTTGTTTTTTTTTTTTTTAATCCCTTGAGTTTCTCACTTTGAAGATTAAATTTGTTAGCTCATCTCTTCCATCTCCTGGCACATTCAGCATTGTCCCACAGAACCAATGATGCTTTTTGTCCAATTAATGCTCCACTTCTCCTTGGAGACTAAACTCAGATGATAGTCTAATGGATCTCAGTGACAGCTACTTTGTGAGACGTGCCACAAAAATGCCTGGATTTTTTAATGTGCTCTGTCATCTTGTGATTCATACTTAAAATAAAAATATTACTTTATTTGTATGAGCGATTTTAAAAGTTAAAAAAAAAACAAAGCAAAAAAGGGCACCAACAAAAGCAAGCTGTTGCTGTGTCTTGTTAGAACACATTCCAGGGCAGGAACAGATTCATGGAGTCAGAAATGGTTTTGTTTACTTTCCCTTAAAAGATTTTGCCACGTTTGTACTGCACAATTTGTTTGTTTGCAAAGGTTTTGAAGTTGTGGCTCTCTAATTCAAATTGGGGGGAAAAAAATATATCTAACACTCAGATGTTTGTAAAAATTCTCTCTTAACCATACCTGTTTCAATTGGTAGATATTTTTTTCAGTTTTTTAGGATCAAAACAGTTTTTCTGTTAGAAAGTTTCAAATGAAAATTTGTCCAAAATACCTGTTTTCTATGTTCCTAAGTAATTTAGAGCGTCCTCAGGCAGAAGCTGTTTCAGCTGGTTAATTATGAACCTTATTTCTGTGTTAATGTTTCTGGACTCGAATTTTAACCACTGAACCTTTGCTTTGTTTATATACCAAAAAGTCTTTTAATGTCATATATCTCTGCAAGTGTTGCAGGGACTGGTGGGAAGACAGCATGCTCCCCTTTTGTTTTCTTTTACTCATTTTTGTGCCTCTTGGGGAGAAAAAGATTTGCAGATTGTTGCCGTTTCTCCTCTTGGCTTCAGATGTGGTGATTTCCAGACAATGGTCTCTTAGTTGACTCATGTTTAAGTTGATGGATCCTCTGTATTGTATCGGGCCAGGAAGCCGTGCTTCAAGCTCTTGGTTTGTTGCATCCCAAGTCCTAACAACTGATACGCAGCACTGGCCACCTGAGCCTATCCTGAAGTCATAAGCCTCAGTTGCTGGTTGGTTTGGTTTTAATCAGGCATATGCTCTTGTTTTATTTATTTTACTTGAAAAAAATAGTTAAACTACCTAGTATCTATGTGAATATTTACCTAAAATAGAATTAGGAAAGAGGGAAGGGGCAATGAGATTCCTAGGTATATGCTCACAACACTTAATTTTTTTTTTTTTTTTTTTTTTCTTAATCTGCATGTTGTGATCCAACCCTTAAGGAATTAGTAAATGACAATGGCTTCAGAGTTAAGTGGTGTTTGGGTAACTCTTGGCACATGATTATCACTCAGTGCTACACCCTGGGCACCTTCTAGATACAGACCTCCAGCAAATCACAGCATATGATCTCCTCAAAGATTTATAAACTCCTGGGAGAGTACAATGCCAAGTGATAAAAATGGACAAGGAATGTCAGAGAAACCTGAGGAAGAGACTGGAAGCTCCTTACACCTTACATTGTAAGGGACAGAAAAGATAAAACCACTTTCACCAGCCTCTTGGCAAAGGGAAGAATGGCAGCTCATGCTGGTTTTGTCAGATAACTCTTAGTAGAGGTGAGTTAGAACCTAACTAAACCATCACCCCTGCTGTTAACTTCTGTGTCCAAGGCAAGAGAGATTGTTGTTACAGAAGGAAAAAGTAGTCTTAGGGTATGTGTTGGGTTTTTTTTTTTTTTTTTTCCTAAAAGTACGAATGAGTACAGCTGTGAACTGATCTGATGTCAACATCTGCAGATAACAATGCATTTTGCATGTGTACTTAACCTTAGCCTTTAATCTCTTGGCATTTTAATAGAATTTATTTATATGTCTGCAGCATTTCTGTGAGGATTCTCACCTTTACAGATATCTACTGTGGTTTCAAAAAAGGATGCTCAGCTTCACTGCAGGCTGTTTTAGATTTGGAAAATCTGTGACTAGCTTGAATTTCTGTCCTAATGAATCTGCCAGTAGCTCTCAGAAATAATCTCATTGCTATGCTACTGATTTCCTTTATTTTGAGTTGTTGGGAGTTTTTCCTGTAAAATTATTCTAGATATTAAGGATTTATTAGTTGTACAAGATCTCTAAAGACTAAGTCTTAATAGTAACTTTGAAGTCAAATCACATTTTTCCAACCAACTTAAAAAAAATAATCCAACAAATAGAGTTTTATAATCAAAATGCTGCATAAATAAATTCACGGCTATATAAATACCCCTGCTAAGACATACTCATGAAAAGTATAGCACTACCTCTTTGTAATCTTAGATGCAGTTACATAAATTTGTTCTGTTTATGTCACGTAACAAACTCAAGCAATGCTGCAGGCGGTTAATGAGGTTACTTCCAACTTATAATATTTGCAGAATTCTTAGGCGTATGTTATGACATTTAAATATTCCTATGCTGTACTGCTACTGACATTGTTACTCTTGACAATAAAAATCAAAATGGGTGGTGATTGCTATTTATGTGAAGTGAGGGTTACATAAATTTTTGCAGAGATTACTCTTTTTTTTTGGTTTGGTTTTTTTTTTTTTTTACAGTGTCTCTTTTCAACCTGGAAAAAAATGTGCTTTCTTATTAAAATCTTTACTCTGAAAAACAGAAAATTTATTCCCTTTTACCGGGCATCTATTCCCAGTGCATTGTCAGTTTTAGCTGTTTTTTGTTTGCTTTTCTTTCAGGGGCAGGATGTCAAGGGGACTTGTAATGTCTAGTGTTGTGGTCCCTCTCCCTTTCGTCTCATAGTGTGAGGCTTCTTTTCCTTTCTGGTTTCCAGGGAAAAATAGTTCCTTGGACAACAAACTATAGGTGCAAGGTTTGTTTGGGATGGAAAGATGCTTTGCTTCTGAGAGCTTTTCACTTCCGTGCTAACAAGTAGTCTCAACTGCTGGCCAACCCTGAGTATGAAGTTGCCCTTCACATTACAAACAGTCCACCTCCTGTCTCTGCTATCGATTTCCACACTGATGGCAAATGGTGAGTGCTGGCTCTCCTGTTTTGCCCAGGAGTGCAAGAAGTGTTTTCTGGAACAAAAGAAAAGCTTACACAAAGAACAGTGCTTTTAAGGGTGGTAAGATACCAAAACTAATACTCTGATTCATGTAAATTGGGTTACCAGGGGGAGGGGAGAGACAGAGTTGTTACAAGACCTTGAATTGACCAGAGTCGGGAAGGGGATCTGCCCAGCAGCAGAGCCTTTAAACTCAAAAAGCCACATTGTGTTTGGATGCAAAGTACAATATCTCACATCTTAAACAGAGAAAACTTGGAAGTGATTAGGCAAGACAGAACAAAAATAAAAGGGGTTTACGGACAATCTACCCCTTTGTCTTGGCAGGCAGCTTCCTGCTTTCAAGCTCTGTTTCAATCAACTCGGTGCCCTTGGATAGTAGCAGGGTGATGGGAAGAAGCTTTCCGAGAGCAGGCTGCCGGCCTCATACCTCCTGTGGCCTTGTGAGCTCCCCACGTGTCTCTGGGGGTCTCCCCTTTCCTGTCTGCTGCAGCTGGCCAGGGCAGCCTTGTGCCTCAGAGAAGGGTCAGCACCTTCCTGCAGAGAGCTGGGCTCCCACCCTCCCCGTGTCTCTGTAGCCTTTTGAGGCAACACACCGTAACTGTGAACTGAGAAGCAAAACAAAATAAAATACTGCCTTTCTGTGGAGATTCAAATCAAAGAAAAGATTGGGAAAATACCACTTTTTGGTGTAAAACTGCTTTAAAATTGTAATGGTTTCTCACGATTGTTCTGCATTAGGACTGCTTTTAATGTTGGGATTAGATACTTAGATTTCTACAAAATAGGTTTCCTCTCATAATACAGCTGTGGTTTCCCTGTTATTCTGCATTAAATCTGCCATTCTTGCCTAGTTCTGAGGATGCAAGTGGATGGTGGTTTCTGCAGATCTTCTCTGGACATTGGCAATAACAGCCTCAAGTCCAGCATAGCCTGCAATATCCACCAAAAAATGAATCTTGGACTGGTTAATACATGCCGAGCTCTATGCTACCACAGATTTTAAGACTAGCACTGCAGCATAGGTAGAACAGCATGAGTTGGCTGCTAACTGAAGTCCAAATCTCTGTGCTACTTGGTTGTTTCAGAGGACAAGCAGCCTTGACTGTACCACATACCTATTTGCAACTCCCTTTCATCACCAATGCCATCCCCGCAGAACCTTTCTGCAAACCCAGCAGAGCTTTACAAAGCCCATCTGCCCCACATTTAGCTGTTTCAACCTACATGATTTCCAATGAATTCAATGTTGTGAAATCTACTTTTCACATGTAGTGTCTGTTTTTCATGTATTTGTGATGTGCCAAGCAAATGTGTGCAATTTCAGTGCTTTCTTGGCTATGTCGTTGGCTTATGTGTTGCGGGGGAGGACATTTCTCCTAAAGTATCTCAAATAATTGGTTTCCTTTGGTTATTTTAATGGTTTTGTTATATGCTGTACAGGAATAATACTTAACAAAACATGTTTTTACTTTACTGAAGGGATGGAAATTCATTACTTCACTGTTAATTTCTATGTATGGCTGCTTTGTAACATTTGCAGTCAGTAGGAGTTTTGCCCCAAAGCCTATAATGGACATTATAGCTTCTCTTACCCCATTTGAATGATATCCAGAATAAACTTCCACTTTATTCTGTGCCTTGTTGAGGACTGAGGACTCTAAGAAAGCATTGCTGTACAGATATATTCCACAGATGCAGCTGCTCCAAAGCACTATTGATGTGATTGAAGGATTTCTGCATGTGAACTGAAGATGGAAGGGCTGTAAAAGGGATAGAAGTTTTGACATTTCTGCTGATTGTAAATAGAGAATGTGACTCTTGCTGTGTGCTAGCCTCATCTTGGCCTCACAGAGCTTTTCTCTCCTATCACATTGTAGGACGGTGCTATAAAGCTTCTCGTAATATACCAAGAACTGATCCCAAAGTTTATGATTCCTTATACACCATGTGTTTTGACTACTTACAGCTTTTTGTTATTCCTAAATTGCCTGCATTTTAAAATGAAGTGTGGAGTTCTGAGACAGAATATTCAGGCACTTATCTAGACTTCAAATCATAAAGTAGATCAATTAGTTTTTTGAGAAAGTAAAAAAGAGAACATTATCTACAGCAAGAACTGCACTCATGGGTTTCTGGCAGCAGCATGTACATCTCTTGCTTTTGTAACTATGAAAAGAAATTTAAAAAATATATATTAGGTTTGTTTAGTGTTTCACTTTGTTAATTGAGCTTTTTGCTGAAAATTATCTGCCTAGCTGCTTGATCTTCAAGAGGCAGCCAGTGTAAGCACAAATTAACACAGAGCTCAGTTATTAAGTATTTAACTCCCAGCAATGGGCCATTAACAACAAGTTTGTTTTTTCTGTGTAATGTAGTTAGGTATTGATTAAATAGAGGGTTAACTTACATAGTGAAAGACAAGAAGCTGGTAAGTCATAGTGAGGAAAAATAATAAGGAAGAAATAGGAATTATATTAGGTAGCTTTTATTGTCTGACATTCAGTGTGGTGGTTCTGAGTTTGCTGGTGGAGATGCTACTGGTCTGCCTCCAGCCTGTTCACAAAATTGCCTGTGCCCCCTTGGTGTTGTAAGCAAAGCTAAAGCATGCAGCCTGGGCTCTGAAAGCCCTGGGCACTGATAAGGGTCAGCTCAGAAAGGTGTTTCAAAGCTGTTTAGAACAGCTGTGTTTGTATCACATTCATAATTTCTGTGCAACATCACATGCAAAAGAGCCTCACATATCAATAACAAATTGGAAGTATGACTAAATACAAGTCAACCAGTTGACTTGAACACTGTTTATGACAGCCTCTTCATGCTGTCTTGGAAGCTTGCTGTTTTCAACAGTCACAGTACATACAGCAATGTGTCTGTGGGGCATAGGTGCCCTTTCTGCCTTTGTATTGGGAGGCCAGGCAGTGGTATCATGTTAATAGGGTGCACACCGCTCCATCGTCCCTGAATCATCAAGGTTCCATGGCTCACTAGATCTTTATGGCATTTAATATGAGGCTTAGTCAGTGACATTGTTCCCTAGTGGCAGAACCAAAGTGAGACAGATGGCAAAAGCCATTCTTTTGTCAGAAATGCTGAGGTGGAGACAGGAAAATGGAAGAAGAAAGTGTCAATATAAATGTGTATGACATCGGAAACCAGGAAGGATAGAAAATGATGTTTTACAGGGCTTAAACAAGTAGGAAAAGCCAGCCTCCTGTTTCTTGGTTTAAGTACCCCATGGAATTCAGAAGATTTCAATTTTAAATAGCTTTTCTTTGCTTGTTTTTTTTTCTGAAGGCAGGTGATGTAGCGGCAATATTCTCACCATCTGTATTTCTTTCTAACCTTGAAAGATAAAATTTTCTGTGTGTAAGGATATGGTCCTCTTGTGCATAAAGGTTGCTCCAGCATCAGCTTTTAGTTTTCTAGGGAGTCTGGAGCATTTTCCTCAGCAATTATAAAAGCAGTCAGAATGTGCTTTAATAAGTGAGATGCAGTCAGAGTATGTGTCTGTATGAACTCACACAGATCACGTTCGAGTCACTTTTTCCTAAAATGATCCAGGAACAGAACAGTTATGTACACATATATATGAGGAAAAATCCTCTGTGATTTCTTAGTATCTGCATAATGAATGTTATCACAGTCTTTTTAATTTGTTTGTGTGCAAGTAATTTTCAGATATGGTATGTAAAAGTCTGAGCTGGGGTTCAGTATGTTCTGACTATCAACCACAAAACTGTATTGCATTGTCTCTTCCTGGATACACTTTTGTCTGTTTTGAAAGATTTGGTACTTTCTTTTGCTCCAACTCCTTTCCCACCACCCAGGACATACCTTAACAGATTGGCAGAATGGTGAGGGCTAATCCTGTATAAACTTAGAAGTTTGAGAAGGAGGAGATGGAAATTTACAATGCAAAAATTACTTTGGTTTACTTCTATATGGATGCAGATTAGTGATTTGGTTCAAATATTTTAAAAAAAAAAGTTCTGTTTTCTTGAGTCAGGAAAACAAAACATGAGAGAAGTACACAAACACCTGAAAACAGTGCACTGCACTGTTGGGCTATGTTGGTTTTTTTAATCTACAGTGTCCAGATATATGATTAGAAAATTACTCCAGTCTTATGTAGTCTAATTTTATTAGGTCTGATAGGCCTGGGTGAACCTTTTTGCTTCTATCCCGATTTCCTGAAATCTGGATTTTTGTCTACGTTATTTCTATCCTGTTCTTCTGCTCTGCCCTTCCACTGACTGCTTTAAAATATGTCAAACTTTTCTCGCACATCTGGCTTTCTGCAGCTCAGCTACACTCCCTGAAATAGTGATTGCTTTACCAGATCAGCTTTCTTGGAAAGACTTCCAAACGGTGATCTAATAAACTTGATATGTTAAAATACTTAAACATTCAACAAGTGTTTGGCGAGACAGAGGGATGTTCTTGGAGTTAAGATCCAAAGAATATAGAACACGTAGCATCTTAGTATGCTCATAGTGCTAGTGCTGTAACTTATTTTATAGTTTGCTGCCTGTAGAGGTTTGGATTTTTCCAGTCTTGTTTTTCCCCTCAGTCTGCAATCTTAATTCCTGAGGTGCGAGCATGTATGTTGGGCAGGTCAACGTTCAGAAGTGGCTTTCTCCAGCTGTGCTCTCTCTGTGCTTGCTTGGCCACTGTGACTTTGTACTAATACATTAACTTTAGCTGGATGCTTAGCTGATTGACTCTGTCAGCACCTGATAGCTTTCTGCAGACTTAGGGGATTTGGGGAGGCCAGTCAGAAGGTGGTACGGCTGTTCAGCACTTAGTTTTTCCTCCTCCCTCACCGAAACAAACCGATTGTTTTCAAGATGATTGAGAGATAGAAAGGAGGTGAAAATCTTAAGACATTTAAGTAGTTTCATTGAGAGATACTTTTTTTAAGAAGAGGTGAAGGTCTAAGGAAGGCATGGGATCTTGGGAAGGACTGCTTTTACGTCTCTGTCTTCCTAGATTTTTGTGTATGTTTGTGTACATATACTTATTATCATAGAACCATTGAATCTTTTGGTTGGAAAAGACCTTCGAGATCACGAAATCCTGCCATTGACCCAACACCACCATGACCATTGAACTATGTCCCAAAGTGCAATGTCTACACTTTTCTGAAACGCCTCCAGGGACAGTGACTCCACCACTTTGCTGGGAACCTATTTCAATGCCTGACCGCTCTTTCAGTAGTTTTTTTTTTTTTTTCCCTAGTACCCAATCTAAACCTCTGTTGATGCAGTTTGAGTCCATTTCCTCCTGTTCTATAACTTGATACTAGGGAGAAGAGACAAACCCTCACTTGAGTACAGTTTCCTTTTGGATAGTTGTAGAGAGCGACTGAAGTGTCCACGCATCCAAGTCCCTGCTATACTGATTGAGGATGTGACCCACTGCCTTAGTTCCAAATTTTCTTGTCTTTGTCCTTGCCTGGATCTCCTCTTTTTAGTTTCATTAAAAATGTTTTTGCTGTTTGTAGCAGTGAGGATCAGCAGTGGTACACCTGATGAGCAGGGGATGCAGCCGTGTCTTTTGCAAGACTGCTTGCATCTATCACTTTGTTCTGCCAAGGGTCCTTGCTTTGCTGGAAAGTCCTTGTATCCTACTGCTCTACTGCCTCTAATGTCTGACAAGGATTTGAATTTCTTTTAAAAAGGTAGCTCTAATAATTGACTATAGCACTGCTGTTCTCTCTTGATGCCAACATGGAACAAGGCAAGATCATCCCTGCCCTGAAGTGCTCACTTCACTTTTAAGGGAAGGACAAGAGTACAAGCAGGTGTTGCAAGGATGCCCAGCACAATGAAGAGGTGATCATGAAATCTGGATTAGGCAATAATCTTAAGTACAGCAGCTACCAAGGAATTCTTCATACCAGCGGCTGGAAGCAGCTGGCTTGTTTGAGCTGGCTACTGTAGGTCTTGATTTGTATGCAATCCATATCCAGGGAAGTGAGCAAGATAAAACATTTGCTATCAATAGTAATAAGGTCACATGAATCTTGTATATAACAGTTACTAGTGTAAGAAAGGAGGGCAGAATGTTTTCTCCCAGTCTATCAAGCACAGAAGAGGAGAGGGGACTTGTGTGAGTAACATCGTGCCATATGACAGTGGGGAAAGTCAAGAGCAACAGATGCCATGGCATCCTGGGTTTGGCTGGAATACAGTTAATTTTATTCCTTGTAGCTGGTTCTGTGCCGTATTTTTTAGGATTTAGGGTGGGAATAGTGTTAACAACACTGATGTTTTAGTTGTTGCTAAGCAGTGTTTACAGTAAGTCAAGGACTTCTCAGCTGCTCGTACTGTCCTGCCAGCAGAGGCTGGGAGGGGACACACAGATGGGACAGCTGACCCAAATGAGCCAAAGGGCTATTCCATACTATATGATGTCATGCCCAGTATATAAACTGGGGAGAATTGGCTATGGGGCACCATGACCTGGGGCTTGTGCTGGGTATCAGTCAGTGAGTGGTGAGCAATTGTTTTGTGCATCACTTGTTTTCTATATTGAATTATTATTATTATTATTGTCCCTTCCTTTTCTGTCCTATTAAACTGTCTTTATCTTAACTCATAAATTTTCCCCCACCCCCATCCCAGGGGGAATGAGAAGCATAGTGAGAGAGCAACTGTGTGGTGGTTAATAGCTGACTGGGGTTAAACCATGGTGGATGGTCAGGGGAGTCACCTGTGCTTAGTGTGGGCTTCAGTTACATGTTGTACATCACATCCACTCCTTTTTAATCTCATCACAGGAACTGTGTAAATCAATACAGGCATTGTACTGTAAGCAGATTTTGGAAGCAGGGTAAAAAACTGCAGTTGAGTAAAATATTTGATGGCTTGAGTTTCTTGTATTTAGATATGGACGTTAATTCTGGAAGGACCAAAAATAAATCTTAATAGTTTTAGCTGGCACACAATGTCCACTTGAAACATGTTTGATTTAATCTGTAATCTCTGACCCTTTTTCTCCAGTGCCTTCTGGGTTTTTACGTAGTGTATTCAATTATCAACAAAGACATTTTATATTTTGGGATATGAGACTGCACTGTCTGCTTTTTTCCTTTCCTGGTGTCCAGAAGTTTTGGAGTTTGAAAACACCGTTCATTTAGATGGCTTAAAGATGTCGCTTTCTATTCTTCAGTGTTAACATTCTGCTCAAGCAATGCGTATCCAATTTAAAACTTCGTAAGAAGATCAAGTGGGTGATAGAGTTGCCTCACCTTTTTCCCAGAAAAATATACGAGATGATGAAATAGAAGTCCAGACATTGAATTAATTATTGACTTTAAAAATAACAAGGAAGAGACAAGCTACATAAAAATAACTAAGTCCTGCCTTCAGAGAATACTGTTTATCCACACATAAAAGAGAGTGACCTGTGTGTTTCATGAAGAAAAGACAAAAGCAGTTTATATCTTTCCACAAAGCTTTAGATGCAAGTGGAATGTTACAGGACACAAAACTGAAGTGAATTTCAGCTAGTAATAAATTGTCATGATTAATTAGCACTTCCTATCCTGTTAAAAAGTTACTGTAATAAGTGAAGATTAAAAAAAAAAATCTTCTCACCCTATACTCTTGAAGAAATTAAATAACATTGACAATTTAGACACTTGGTAGAGAAAACAACCTGGATGACTAATCTGCTTAGTTCTCTGACTGACATTTACACAGCTAATTGTGTAATGATGATGCTTCTGTAATAGATATGAATATTAATGGAAGATTCAGTTAAAGTTGAAACTTGTTTGTTTAGATATATAACTGGAGAAATAAGAATGCTTCATCAACTTCAGATTTCGCTCACAGGTTTTATGACATATCATGGAATTTAAGTGCTTTTATGACTTGTAAAAAAATTGCTTCAATATTTGACATTCTGTGCTTCAAGGAATCCTGATTGGCAGTTGATTAGCCTTTTGCTCAAGTCATTATCTTCTTTAGTGAAATTAGTTGGCTAGAAAATTGCATTGTAATTCATCATGAGGAAAGTAATGTTTCAAAAGCTCTTGAGAGTATGAACCTTTTTATTTAGTATACAATATAAATTATTTCCCTAGCATGCTCTTCTTAAATGTACTATTCATTATATTATAGCACTTTGTATTAAATGATTGTATTTGTTTTCATTGAAACTAGGTGATACCTGCATATAAATTAACTCATGAGTAATATCGAAGGATGTGTCTGCAAGAAAGTTTGGCCTTGAATCAGGAAAGGAACAAAACATGCATTTAATGTCTAACCCAAATGTGTGGAAAACTCCTCTCTTATTATATGTAATGTAATCTTAGTAGTCAGATATTTCTCATTCAAAAGGAAAGCTTTCTGCAAAAACCACGTTAATAAATAATTCACAAATGTTATGGTAAGGTGAGGAAAATACATTAGCAACAAGAGAATCAGGCTTACAAAGTCTGTAACTTACAGGGAAAAAAAAAACCAAAAAAAAACTAGTTTTGGTAGATGTTCCACATTACCTTAATGGAAAGTGTGGTGCCTGAATCACATTGCTAATCAGGTGTGGATGGGGGGAGCATGGTGGAGGTCACCTGCCAGAAGCAATGTGTAAGATTTTCTCTGCCTTGGCTTCAGGGACTCGATTTGTTTCCTCCTAGATGCTTTTCTGCTCTCCCAGGTGACTGGAAGAGCTCCCTGTGCAGATACCTCTGACATGAAATAAAAACACAGAAACAGCAATGAGAGAATAGGAACACAGTTCTGAAGCAAGGGGTTTCTAACCTGTTTCCTTTCAGAAACCTCAAGTGTCATATGCATAGACTGACCAGGCCTTGTGTCTAGAGATTGTCCTGCTCTGAGTTGTGAGACTGTACTACAGGAACTTCAGAGTTTTCTTCTGACCACTCATTCTAACTGCTGTGTAGCATATTTCAGTTTTCTTCCTGTTCTTGGGCTGTGGAAGAAACCCAATTTTCTGCAGTGCTGTGGCATGTGGAGGAGATAATTCTCTTTTATTTTCCTCTTAGTAATTCTTCAATCTCTAGCCATGTCTTAAGGTCATGTTAGGCACAGAGAAATGCTTTCTGACACACTGAGTGTCACCAACTTAATTAACTCTGGTTTGTGAAGTAATTAACATGCTGTTTTTTTGGTGGTGTTTTCCTGCTTTTATAGCATGCAGGTTTTTAGCTGTTTTAAAGCAGCATCTTGATACTAGAATTTCAAGATGAATTAAATACATGCTTAATTGGAGTATAATCATAAGGGGGGTGTGTGTGTGTATACACACACACACCCCCCATATAAAATTAACTACTGTACAGTCAGAATCTAATGGAAGTTAATTCCTAACTCGCCAGTAATCTTTTCCTACACGGAAAGAAAACATTTTATCATTGCATTTAGCATCCCTCCTGTGAGATGAATTGTCTGGAAGAAAACACGTCAGATGAAATAAGAACATTCTTTATACATGATTTAATACCAGTTAACTCACTGGACATCCTCTAAGACCTTTATTAAAATGATGTTTTTGCATGTAGTATTGACAGATGTGTCTGCCCAAGATCATTTAATGAATCACCTCACCCTTGAGAGTAACGGCAATCTCTCATAACTTAAATGTCTCTTAACTTCTCTGTGTTTTTTGTCTGTGCTAGAATAGACTTACTCTTACTTCGTGCCTGTTCAGCTTCCCTGCACCTTTACCTGTTGGTAGCTGAGAGACGAGTACCATAAATCGTTTGGGCAGAAACACGTAATTGAAAAGGGCAATGAAGCTGATGAAGGGCCTGGAGAACAAGCCATATGAGGAATGACTGAGAGAACTTGGCATTGTTTAGTCTGGAGAAGAGGAGGCTGAGAGGAGACCTTATTTCTCTCTACAGCTCCCTGAAAGGAGGTTGGAGTGAGGTAGTGGTCTCCCCTCCCTAATATCATGTGATAGAGTGAGAGGAAACAGCCTCAAGTTGTGCTGGAAAAGGATTTGATTGTGAAAAAATTTCTTTACCGAAGGAGTGGTCAGGCATTAGAACAGGCTACTCAGGGAGGTGGTGAGGTCACCGACCCATGAGATAGTCAAGAAATGTGTGAACATGGCACTTCAGGGCATGATTTAATGACCACAGTGGTGTTGGTGGTTGTATTCAATGATTTTAGACTGAAACGATTCAACGATTCTAAGTCAATCTTAGTAATAAGTAATAATCTAAGTAAATTGTATTTACTGCAATGCTCTGAACAAGGAATTTCACAAAGTAACCTCTCGTGTTTAAGTTTGTATTTTATGCATTTTGTGATGCATGTTTTGTGTCTTTCCTACTTCGGTTATTGTTGTTACAAAATAGAGGATTTTTTTCCCCTAATGTAAAATACTTAGATTTCTGGATCGTTAATAAAACATACCTGCATTACACTCTGTACAAAATATTTGTCAGAAGGAGTAATTAAAATTAATTAATGCTTCTGGTAAAGCAGTAATTGTCCCCTGAAGGTATGGAGCACTGGACTGGAAGACGTTTTTTAAAAGCTTCCAACAAAGTAAACAAAACCAATTTCTTTAGAAGAAAAGCTGCTTTGAAATTCGACCTGTATTATTGCAGCTTACCTCTGGAGCTCGTTGATCGCTCATTGTCCTAACAAAAGGAGCTCTGCAGCCTCTCTAGGAAACATTACCAGCTACAAGTTATTCCTCAGCTCTGACCACACTATGAAGTATCACTCCTCATGCATAAAATAGAGGACAGAGGAATTGGTCATGTCTGTTCCACCCATCCCCCAGATGTTGTATGACAATATGCTTACCAGGAGTAATGGCACAGCCTTTAATTATTTACAGAAGTCATAGTAGCAGTCAATGTAATGATGATGGTGCTTCGGGTATCTAGAGTTCTTCTATCTGAGGAATGTAAAGTACAAACATTAGTTAAGCAAGTGTTATCTTTCCATCACTACTGCGAAGTGGCCCTGCTGGAATAATCAGGCTGCTATTAACTGAAGTTTCTTTCCTCTCCATTCATATTTAACATGCTAAAATAATTAATGTAGCTGCTGTGTGATCCTATTTTCCTTTTCCCCCTGTTCCTTTTACTCTCTTAGTCCTTTAGGGCTACTTTCGGAGGAGGGAACTTAATTTTAAAAGAATGTTTATTTTCTAAATGTAAAACTGAAAAAGTTAAAAACCCCAAGAAACTAAAAACAAACCTAACATTTTATAGGAAGGTTGTTTTATAGATAGTCTAAGAATTTGTAAGACTTCGATTTCCCAAGTGAAGTTTTCTAAAGCTCTGTCTCCGTGTGTGTTGCAGAGAGGCTGTAGAACACGATGCTTTCTTGAGTGTTTGTGGAGTTGCCAGAGCACCTTTTAAGACAGAGGAGGAAAATACAATTGAAAAAACTCTTTGGCAGTAACGATAGGCTAGTGTGTACGGCTCAAAAGCTCCTCAGCAATATTGTGTAACTCTTACGTCTAGGAAAAATATGGAAGTTGCAGACAGCTTTTATCTAACCTGACAGGGTGCAGTAAAATACAGTACTCGCAGCTTAGGAGGTGCTATCTTTCCAAACGCTGCCAAAATATGTTGGTGTGCCACAATACACCACTGCTTTATTAAACTCTCCCCAAAAGTGAGATGGGATTTACACATTTCCTGTCTCATTATTCAGAAGTACCTCTGTTCCCTTCTTTAGGAAAACCATATTCTAAATTATCCTTTAGGATATTCACTTTATAACCTGAGACCTCGGATGGCTCATTTGCATCAAAGGTGTGGTAGAGCAAAACCAACAGGGAAAGGGTTTTTTTTCTTTGGCTTTGGCGTTTTTTGTTGATGGGCGTTTTGTAAACTTTGGTGTTGATAGGTTAAGAAGTAATCCAAAGGACAAGGGATATCTTGCAGCTGTGAGGAGGTACCCTTTTTTTCCAAGCAGAAAGAGTGTTGATACTTTCCCAGCATATTTCTAATTTCTTTCCATGAAAGACAAGAAAGTAATGCCATAATACCATGACCGAAAAAGCAGAAAGAGGTGGAACATCTTCTAGATTGGTTTTCAATTATTCGTCACCATTACCTGTCTTGGGAGAATTTTAAAATCCATCTCTCTAGTTTGTTCAGTGGTCCCGAATCTCCGGAGTTGATGACAGAGTATTTGAAAAGGTACATCTTTCTGTGACATTCCCATTCCTTAAGTGGTATTTGCGCTCAGTAGAAGATACTTACTTTATTCTGTAGCTAAAAGTTGTACAAGGGAATGTTTATGCATAAAATTTGTGTTATTTCTTCAGCTTGGTAAAATCGACTAGAAGTGTCACAAAAGGTCTGAGGCATAAGGAAAAGAAATCAAAGTTCATTTTTTTCTGAGCTTACACACGTTAAATTCCTTTAACAATGATTTTTAAGCTGTACTGTGTTAGATCAGCAGTGTTCCTTGCCTCTTCTGGGGAATCTCTGCATATGTTCTTGAGTGTAATAACATCTACACTTTTAAAAAGTGTTCCTTTTCAGTATTATAAAGGAATTACATTTATGCTCTTGGGAACTGTTAATGGTTTTGATTCACTAAAGCACTCTTTGTATGAACAGATAACATTTATCATTTGCTTAATAACTGTCAATTTATCTGCTAATGTTGAATATCAAAAGTAAGATAGAGAAAACACATTTGGTTATTTAACAATGCAGTTTGACTGTAGTCTTTAGTGAAAGATTATAGAACTATGAATGTTAAGAGAGACATTGGCAGCATAGGTATTTAGGAAGAATTTTTGTTGGAAAAAGGACATGTTTGACAAAAGATTAATTGTTGTTTTCCCATCCCTGTGCCAGGGAAAAGTACATGCTGCAGTTAGCATGGTGCTTTTGTGCATTCACCCAAGTGTCTCAGCATTCAGGAGAGAATGCTGGCAAAAGCCTCATTTTTGAAGAGACGTTTCAGATATCCACAATTACCCTCTGCAGTGTACCATATGGTATTGCAGCAAATTTTGGGACTTTTGAGAAATTATGTCTTGTTTTGTAGGTTGTAAACTCGTTTCTGCTTTGCTTTGGAGCGGATTATGTTTTGATGTGTAGTGAAGCGATATCTAGACTAGTGTAACTAAATGAAGCACAAGAATTGGAGAAAACAGTAAGTACAACAATCACACCTTCTGCAGCAGAAATGAGAGCAAATCCATGAATACCTAATTGACTGTAGTGATGACTTTGCCCTGTACAGACTGTGTTCTGTCAGTGATTCCATTTTAACTCTTTCACAAAGCTCAAGACCAGAATATGTTTAGAAAGTGCCATTAAAGAGTGTGATAGACTGATGGCAGCATGAGAGAAGTTTTCATCTGACTCAAGGAGTTTTTCATATTGCAAGAAATTGTTCTCCTCATTGTCTGCTGCATCATGGGAAGAGCTTATTTTGTCCTTGGGACTGATTTAGGAATGTATTGATGGAAATGAGAACAGTGACACTAACTGCTGGCTTTTCTGGCTTGTCCTAGTGTTTATGTGCTACAAAAAGCTTTATATGCAAATCTCTACACTTATTCCTTCCCCCTGCTGCAGTTTCTCTGGCTTATTTTGCTGCTTCATTGTTGTTTTTAAAGGTATCAATCCCTGGATAGTGCAATTTCACTATTTAAGTACTTCTACATCGGTTTAAGTTTAAGCATATCTTGAGGCCAGTGAGTAGAAAGCAGTTTTTAGAAGAACGAAGGAAGCTATTCTGGAGCTGTACTGCAATGATTTTTTAATTCTTCACAGATTCTGGAGGCATCTGTGGCCAAGGTGACTGTCAGGGGTCCTGTAGACAAGGAGGCTGGTTAGATTTCTGAATCATGAGGGCCTATTATAGTGTACGGGTGGTGCCAAATGTCAGAAAAAGTCCGTTGCAAAATTACTGAGGTGCACGGTCTTCTTGAGAGATGCTATTAAAATGTGGCTCTGTGTTTTGGGGAAGAAGTATGCTGCCTGATCTGTCAAATTAAAACTTAATTAGGCCAGGTTTCTCTGAGAACCCCTAATAATTGCCTTCGCCTTTAAAACCTATAGGTTTATGAATAATAGAAGGGAAAGATTGAACATGGCTGTCTGAAGATTTTTCTTTTCCCTTTTTATGCTGTACTTTCCTGCAGTATCTCTTTGAAATATCAACTGAACATTATTAGTTTCACCATGACTAACTCTATGGCATCTATAAAAAGTGCAAATGCTGTCTCGCAGAGCTATTTTCTTGCTTTCAAGTAGTTAGGCTTGCAACACTGGGTTGTCTCGTATTTGATAGGGAATCTGCTGAACATGAGAAAATGTTCAGACTGGATGACTTGTCGGTCAATATTCCACTAACAAATACCAGAGGTGGAAGTTCAAACTCTGATATTTACTGAGTCATCTTGTCAGTCACATCTTTGCTGTAGTTCATAATGTTGTGACCACAGGTGTGCACACTTCGCTTACTCATTCACAGATGGGCAGATTATTGTAGTGAAACCTGGGGAGCCTTGAAGCCCAAGACAATTTTGTCAGGGATTTCTTGTCAAACTGGAAAGGAAGTATGTGATAGTATTCATTTGGGCTTTGTTTATGCCACATCCTATATGATTAGTTTGCAGATTTAGAAACACCCTCATTCTCGTTTCCGTGTGCCATCTGTTGCCTACTATTAATTTCCTATTTAATCTAATGGTCATCTTCAGATGTGTCAGATAGGAGGTTGAAAGTTTCAAATCAAGTATATTTCTGCACGTTTCTGGAAACGTGGAGAAATCCAGGGAGACTCAAACATTATATATTCATGTGGCTGGCTGGTGCTTCCTTATTCAGTATGGCACATTTGTCATTTACCTTACCAGCAAACCAAAAAAGGTCCAAGCTGGAGTTGTGGAAGAACTGACTATAGAGTAAGTGAAGGAAGACTGGAGATGTTTGGCTTTCTGAAGATATAGAGAGGGTTTGGAAGGTATGGAAAATATGATGTGTTATTTTACTCTATTTTCCTTTCTGTGTTTTCCTACTTGGTGACTCTACTTTGTGAAGTACATGCAATCGTCAAATGAAAAAAAAAAGCTGTGTAAAGCCTTGAGGAATAGCTGTGCTATGATAAAAACTCTTGCTTTCACATTGTGTCTGGCTTGTACAACATTGCTCAGTGAGATTTCTGTTCAAAACAGGTATTCTTGTAATACCTTGGTGTTAACATGCACATAAGGCAGTAATGGAGAACGAACAATATTTTGATACTTGACAAAAGAAAAAAATCCCATTAATTTTAAACAAAAAGATCAAGCGGGAAGCATTGTTCAATAGAGAAAACTGCCTTTCATAAGGTCATGAATGTCACCCCGATGCTTTTACAACAGTCAAACTAGTCATCAACTATATCTCATGAGATTTTGTACAGTATTTTTAAAAATGCTTTTGCTGGGTTGTTTATGTAAACATTTTCAATGGGTAAATAGAATTTTTTTTTTTTTCCTTCAGGCAAAACAGTATTTAGGTTTTGGGCATTGCATGCCAGTGTGAGCTAATTAAAGTCATGTTGTGCAATAGGTCAATAGATCAGGAAGCTGGCCTTCTAATTAGAGGAGGTAGGTAGGAAAAAAGACTTGCTCTCGTTGAAAAGGAAAAGCAAAAAGAAATAGTCTAGATGTGAGGAGATCATAACCCTAGTTCTCTGCTGAATGCTCTGTAAAAGTCTGCCCTTTCTTCTTTGAATCCCACCATGCTACATATGGAGAGACTTGAGGCTTTAGATTGTCCCTCATCCAGGATCTTTGGGCTCAGCCCTCTACTTGCATATCTCAGTCCTCTGTAACAAATAGCAGTCTGGCCTCCACAAATGGAGGTCTGATGGTAATATTCAGATCACCTTTCAGCCGAGACCTTTCATCCTCCTTAATACTTTTAGCCCCACCTATTTTGTGTGGTTGGTGCTATCACCACAAGTAGGTGCCTGGCCAAACCGAATAGGTGTCATCTTGGGACTGTTTTCGAGTAAGCTTTTTGTGCCAATTATTGTTTTGCTTTCATTTTTCCATCTTAATAATTGAAAAACATTTATTTTCAATAACATGTAGGTGCTGGGTGTTGTTTTACCCTGGAGCATAAACATAATTAGGAAAAATAATAACAACTAAAAGATTTTAGATGGTAGAATAGCTTCTCAACTTCTATGTGTTTTCATCACATCAGAGGGATGGAAGGCAGATCCGTTTCAACCATACTTTCATTTCGTAAAGGAAAGTTGAGCAGGGGATGGTACTGAATAACATCCAGGGTCAAATTCAGACTATATTCGTCTCTCATTCCGTGAAAGGTTATATGTTGAAAATAAAATATATTATTATTATTATTATTATTAAAGCTAGTAAATCTAAGCAGTTTATTGGAGTGAAAGACATCATCTTTCTATAGGACCATGATGAGCTTGTCTTTACTGTGTGATGCTGGTAGTACTGAAATGTGAAATATTTATGATGTGAGATTGTAAGTTAATCGTAGGTCTTCTGGAGAGTGTCTGTCTTACAGAATGTTTCATCATCACGTTCACATGTTTTGCTTATCCATCTTGAACTGAGAAGTGTATTTCCAAGTACTTAATGGTGTAAAATTTTACCCATGATATTATGAAGGTGGGGGTTACTTTTCTCGATCATCTTCCCATCAGTAGAACCATGACATTGGATAATTTAAGTCATATCAGTGTTCTGAAAGAGATTCTCCATCATTCCCTCAGTCTCATTGCTTCCCAATGCTTCACCTTGAACATCATCCACTGCAAGCAGAACATATTAGTCATTCTAAGACAAGGCTTGTTTATGCTTGTACTCTAGGGTGACTGCTTAATGTTATTGTTCCGCTATTGCTCACCTGTTTGTTAGTGCCTGTTTACAACTAGAACCTTAAGGGATGGATATCCTATTTTGCTGACTTCTGTGTGTCACTGATGCAGAGTTCCCATTTGAAGGGAATTGTTACTTTGATTCACGTAGGTTGTTGGGGCTTGGTAACAAAGCTGTTGCCCTCTTACAATGCAAAAAATTGTTTTACTAGGTTGTGAGAATGAGGTCTTTACTCCTTCATTTGCAGTTACACACAGTTGGGTGTTGCTAAAAATCCTGAAATATTGAAATACATTCAACCTAAAACCAATACTTCAAGAGGGCATGTATATCGTTGTTTGTATCTGGGGCCTAGAATGTGCTTTTAAAGGAAATCCCCTGCCTCTCCTCACTGCTTTGGTATTTAGCATCATCAGTTATCTTGGAACACATGAGATAGGTTTGTTTTTGGTAAAAATAAACTGGAGGATTTGTCCCTAATTCATTGCACAGGAAAACTGGCAGTAGTCCTAGGTTCAGACAAGAACTAGCTCAAAATAAAAACAAATACAGAGAAACAGACAAACCCCTCCCTACAACCAAACCCTATCTGAAATATGTCTAGTATTTATACAACAGGTTCTTAACACCACCTGTTTTGCTCCACAGATGTGCTCTTACTGGGGTCTTCTATTCTTAATGAAGATTACACAAGGTGCTAAATTTTAATGGAAAATGTAGATGGGGCTTTAATAGCCTCTTTGTATAGGTGACAGCTCACAATACCTCCTCAAGCTTCCTCCCCAGATTCATCATAGTCTCTTTTCATAACCCTTTGTATGCTTTTGTATTTGCAAGCCTCTGACTACTATGAAAATTAGAAGGCAAAGCTATTTTTAAAAGTAGACTTTCTGACAGTGAGTTGAGTGATGTTAAGAATTATGTTGAAATTTGTCATGTGTTTGACACCATTTGCATAAGCTATGAAGATACAGATTTTAAAAACTATATAGGTAAAGATCCTGTTTCCAGAAAGGAGAGTGATCTGGAAGTGGGTTTTATGCCCAGGGTCCATCACGGGTACAGTCTTTGGATCTTCAGTATCTTCAACCAGTGTTACATGTCCTCTCACTTTAGTCTTTGTTGTATTAGAATAACTATTTCTTTCTAATGGTATCAGGTTGCTTTTTAGATATGAGTCACGTATGGTTAAAAAAATCAGTAAATTTAATGAGCCTGACTTAAAGGCTCTGATGTAACTTTTTGGAAACAGATTAATTCTTCGCCATTGTTGTTCCTCTGCAGTGCTTTCGAAGTGGAACATTTCTGCTTTTCGTGTACAGTGCTAGAAATACACCTTATCCCTTTCCCCTATTAATGAAACCTGTAAGGGAAGCCTTGGAGGATTAAGTATGATAGCAAACACCACAGGATAATGTATCATTCAGTCTTTCTATTTGCCATTTTATTTTCTTTAAAAAGTCTATTTGTGTATATTGAACTTAGGCACCTTTGAATAAGTTTACTACAACTTTTATGAGCTAATGTTGAGCTGCTTTTTTTCCTTTAAAGTAATTTCTCAGACCTCTTGGATACTATTTCATTAATATTGCTCAGACTGTGGAGAACTTGAGATGCTTTGGGCAAATTGTTGTACAGAATTACCTCTGAAAAACTCAGTTAATACATTATGTATCTGTGGAACATTGCTATGGAATTGATGATGTTTACTCGTTAATTACTGTAGACTGCAGCATAGCTTGGCACTGTAGCTTGTTTGTTACATGTGATGATCACTTTATAAATGTCAATAAAATCAAGACAAAAACCTCTAGTACAACTGGAAGTAACAACTCAGTATTTTCCTCATTAGTTTTGGCAGCACAGTAGTCTTACAAAGCACTATGAACTAAAATATCAGCCAACTGAGTCCCACACTGTGGCTATAATTACATAGTTTTGCTTGCTAATCAGTAGAATTTTTCTGTGTACACTATTATATTTTAATGGTTCTGTTGCAACACCAAATTTACTACAGTGTTCTCTTGAAGAAAATGGCACATAATGATTTAGTATTTACGACAAGAAGATATTAAACTAAATAATACATAATGATGCTGCACAGATTAACCAGCTCTTTAGTTCTTCTGTTCCTTATCTCTCTTTTAATAGTGTTTTAGAACAAACATAAAGTTGCTTGGGAGGGAATTACCAGAACTACCAAACTGGTAAATACAGCCATTTGAGTGGGATGTTTTGTTTCTTACTTGAAAACTACTAAGTTGTAATTTTAAGCTATGCTTAGTACTTCAACATCCCTGCCCACAACTCATGGAGCATAAGAAGGATTGCAGCCAGCCCAGATAAGTAAGTAATAAGTTCATTAATTATAGGCTTACCTTTCTCATAAGTTAAAAAAGCTTGTGTGGGCCTTGATTGAACAAGCTGTTGGAGTACAGGCTTGTGAAGGGCTGGGTGGTGAACAGCTCAGAGAGGTTCTGTGTGCAACTTTTGCATTCAGAGCCTTCCATTAACTCCAAAGGTCAGCAGCTATTATCAGGCTTTGTGTCCATATGCTTTTTAAAATAACTTTTTTTGTCCAAAAAATCCCAAGTACAGTGCGTATTGTGGAAAGCAATTTTGTATCCAATATGCTTTCTTGTGTGCTCTCTGATGTTGAAATAAATAAATGCTCTAGAGTTCTTATTCTGTTTTTGTTTGTTGGTTTGTTTGTTTTAAATTCATGGTTATGCAGTCATTTAAGTTCCCTTGATCATTATAAATATGTCTGACAATCTTAGGTTAGCATAATACTTTTCCTTTTGCCTTGGAATCAGAACTTTAGTGTCAGAGATGATCTATCTAAGAGTATAAATGGAAGGTAGGCTCTGATGATGGCAGCTCTTCCCTTTTACTCCATACAGAGCTAATTATGTGTGAAAGTTGTGCTGATGCCTCTGAAAGTTTTACAGATTTGTGCAGTCTGACATATTGGTGAGAGTAAATAGTTTTTCTTCTGCGTTTGATTTCTGGTATGAGTCTGTGTCATGTCTGTACTTAATGTATGTGATACTTCTGCATGTTGAGGGAATCATCTGATATTTCAACCTTGCTGAATGTTGATTGTGTCCTAGATCTGTCCTATTTTTCCTGCCAAGATGTTTTCAGTTGTCTTTCTCTCAGATGTGTTGCACATACAATTTGTTATAGCTTTCTTAACAGAAGGAAAAAACATTTGAGACTTTTTATGGGTAATTAGTTCTCAGGCTTGTGTTAAAATGCTCTCTGAACAAAAACAACAACTATTCATACATAATTTTCCAGCTAATCTAGTGTTTATCCTTTTCTTCCCCTGTACTTATTCCATTTGAATACATTGTAATGTGTTCAATTGGATTTACCTGTTGCAAGACAAATTTTATATAATGAATACTGTTAATTAATCTAGTTTGAAACAGCACTTCAAATCAAGAAGATGTTTCTGTGATTTCAGACTGAGAAGTATCTCAACTTCTTCCTTCTGTGGTTCATGATAAAAGTAAACTATCACAAGTGACAGTGGCCCAGGAAATAAGAAAACCATCCGCTATTCAGAAAATAATTAATCATTTTCCTGTAGCCTGTTATGGCTTATTGCAAGCCAGAGACTATCTCCTTATTGGTACCTTACTCCTTTATACATTCTGCCTGCTGGCCGAATGCAGGGTTCCTACAATCCCTGAGGTTTTTAAGTCTCTGTTGAAGCATGCCCAGAACTGGATGTACTTTGCTTCAGTACTAACCTTTCCTCTGTTACTTTCTTAATCTCTCATTTGTTTAGATAATGTGCCAGGGGAAGTTTAGGCTTGAGGTGAGGAGAAAGTTCTTCACTGAGAGAGTCATTCACTACTGAAACAGGCTGCCCAGGGAGGTGGTGGAGTCACCATCCCTGGAGGTGTTCAAGGTGGGTTTGGACGTGGCACTTGGTGCCATGGTCTAGTCTCGAGGTCTGTGGTAATGGGTTGGACTTGATGATCTTTGAGATCTCTTCCAACCTTGGTGATACTGTGATACTGTGATACTTAAACCTGCATAAGCATTCCATGCTGTCATAGTCAAGATGAACCTATATGGGTTAGAGGGGACAAGAAGAAATGACTCATGAAAGAAAACACATTGCTCATTAAAAGTGTTTAGAACATAATATTTGAAATCATAAGTGACAAAACCTTTTCCTTGGCAGACCTGCCCACCTCTTTTTGGGCAAGATTTTTAAGGGAAATGGAGCTATTCACCTTACTTCATATATCTCCTGCATCTGGCTCAGGCTGAGTGGCTTCTCCCAGATTTTCTCAAAAGCTTTAATGCATTATTTATTTTTTTTCTAGCTGTGATGTGTATTGGTGCTTGGTGCACCCTATAGCTTTCTTCTGTGTCTGATTTAGTTTTACTTAGCTATAAGTTGTATTTCACTAGCGAAGCTTTTCAGGCTTCAAATCTGCAAAGATGTGTGAGAGAATGCCTTTGCTGCCATATACTCTGTGAAGAGAAGGTCTTAGATCTCATCCCTTTGCTTTTTGGTGGGGAAAGAACGGTTAACTTTCAGCATTGGAAACCAAATATTTCAGTATACCTTTAAAACTTTGAGAAATGACATACCAATAAGCTGTTGGGCTGTGATGATGCACCATGTTTCTAAAGCTTTTCTTTTACACAGTCATTTTACAATTACTACTTGGTAGCCTGTTCTTTCCAAATCCTTGACCTCCACCTGACAACTGCTGGCTGATCATAGCGAATAAATTTGTATAATCATTGTATGATGACTGCTTAATAGCTGTACTCCAAATATGTAAATGCCTTTTCTGGCTTAATACATTTCATCTGCCACGACTGGACTATGCATTTAATATTTTTGAAACATTTGCAAGTATTGGAGCGTGTCATTGCAGTCTTATGTCTTCTCATGCAGAGCCCTAAAACGCTGAAACCTACAGAGAAGGAAAAGATGTATTACAGAAAACAACCCAACCCAACTACACAAAGAAAATCCAACAAGACAAACAAAAACACCACCAACAAAAAAAATGCCAACTCAAACAAAACACAGAAAAAAAATCCAAAGGGAAATAGTTACTGTGTTTGCTTGGATGTGTTGTAAATGTGCAAAAAAACCAACCAAAAAACCTTCTTTAAAAGTTTTGCAGCAGTTTTTCTGTTCTCATTCTTTTTCTCTAGATTAGCAGCATGCTTTTACTCAGAGTAATCTGCAGTATTTATTTCCTTTCTAATGATGCTGTCAACATTACACAGAGAAGTACATAAAAGTGGAAGATACAAATCCAAATTCCTGTGTGAGTCTGAGATGCTCGCAGAATGCTCACAAAACCCCTCAAGAAAAGAAAGAAACAAAAACCAGTAAAACTCCAACAATATAGAAAGGCATCTAAAGTGATGCATAAAGACAACTTGCTCAGGTTTGTGAGTTGGCAGTTCTGAAGAGCTGGAAAATTATCCTGTGGAAACACTGGTAATTTCTTTCTCTGATCTTCCCTCTTCTTTTTAGTGTTTCCTTTGGCCATGATGTCAGATAGGTTGCTGAGACAGATGGACAGTGAGACTTAATATTTTGTCTATTTTCATGGTCTTTATTTCACAGAGTCACAGAACAGCAGGTGTTGGAAGGCACCTCTGGGGATCATCTAGTCTAACCCCCACAACTAAAGCTGTTTCACCTAAGTCATGATGCACAGCCACACATCCAGGCAGGTTTTGGACGTCTCCAGAGAGGGACACTCCACAACCTGTCTGGGCAGCCTGGTCCAGTATTCCAGCACCTTCAACTCAAAGAAGCTTTATCCTTATGTTTAAGTGGCTCTTCTTGTGTTGTGTTTATGCTACTTGCCCTTTCAGTGGGCACTGAGAAGAGATGTATTGATAAGTATTCATAAGATCCCCTCTCAGGCTTCTGTTCTCCAGATTAAGCAGCTCCAGGTCTTTCAGACTCTAATCATAAGATAAATACTCCAGTCTCCTCCTCATCTTTGTAGTCCTCTGTTGGACTGTCTTCAGTAGTTCCCTGTCTGCCTTGAACTGGCAAGTCCAGAACTGGACACAATACTCCAGATGTGGCCTTATTAGGGCAGAATAAAAGGGGAGAACTTTGTTACAGCAGCATCAGAACATTAGTAAATATTTTTGTTTGTTTGTTTGTTTTGTTTGAAACAGAATCTGAGTTTTGTTGCCCTTCTGGGCATATTTTTTTAAAAATCTTTTTAGATATTTGTTTCTTTATTATTTCTCAGAATTTAATATGTTTCCAAACAGCACAGGAGGAAAAATAAGCTCTGTAGTTCTATGCGCTAGACAGAGACTGCTAAGATAGTAGTAGCCTAATGCCATCAATAGCTTAATAGTTACTGTGGCAAAAGAGAGCTTCAATGAGATTTAAAAAGCAATAATTTAGCTATTTACTGTGAGTTTTGCCTGTACTTGAGAAAAGTAAGCAGAAAAACAAAAGCTAACAAGCACAAACCCACCCCTCC
>WBNM01020247.1:5883-15927 GCA_013399055.1 Ramphastos sulfuratus
ATGGGGGGGCAGGTAACTCTCAAACCATCACATGTATTATTTGGTGCCCAGTGTGGGGCTCGCACCCACTACCCTGGGATTAAGGGTCCCATGCTCTACCAACTAAGGCCCATGATTCATCTGGACATCAAGGCAGAGATGCAACCTACCGATGGGCACATGATAGGAAAGGAAAACCTATTTGGTGTGCTGTTGCCTTGTCAGGCTTTCAGAAGGTGGTCAGACCTACTTGGAAATTTACTTTGAATGTATTTAGTTGTTCTGCAGTTTCTGCCACCACTAATTATTTGCTAAAAACTCAGTGCTGGAAGAGATCACATTGCCAGTGGCATAAATCAGAGCCTAGTTATGAAGAATGTTTCTGATATGTTAACCTTTATGCGAAATCAAAATTATTATGATGCATTCATTAGACTAAACCTCAGTATTCAGCCATGAAATAGAAACACAACCCAAAATTAAACTTAAAAATTTATTGGGCTGTCAACTTCCTATCAGTGATAAAACCTTAATGGACCAAGTGAGAGGCAGCACACAACCAACATGACAGCATCTAGTGCTTTTGCCATCCTTAGATTTCTTTTCAGTCATGGGGGGGAAAGCAGAGAATCACAGAGGGCTAGGGGTTGGAAGAGAAGAAAATTTTCCTTTCTGAGTTTAATTTATATGTCCTGGGTTTTTCTTCACAAATGGAGGTAGTGTTTGGATGAGAAAAGTAGTCTGCAGCAGGAGACTGTAAACATATGGCTGATACAGCCTCTATTTTGGGATGCTGGAGGTGGCAGTCCAGTTTTTGGAGATAATCATAGGTGTACTGTGTACAGTTCTGGAGCCCCNGAACAATTTGAAATGCAAATATGACTTCTCCATTATATCTCTTTTCAGGGGATAAAGCAATGTTACAAATTGATGTTTTTTCCATGCTTCTTGTAGTTGCTCATTAAGTCAGTGTGTTACAGCCAGGCAGGCACACTCAGCATGCTCCATGGTGGCTCCAAAATCTGTGTGCTGACAGCCAGACTTCCACTGTGTGGGCTTTGCTCAGGTTTACATCTGCACTTCTGTAGTTTTGAGTGGCCTGGTTTGTGCTGTGTCAGACGTGCACTGAGGTAACCAGGAGCAGAATCTGATTGGGATGGTTTAAGTTGCAAATTAAATTTAACAGTGAAACCAAAACAATCACTCCATTGTGGAGTCACTAACATCATTCCAAAGCCTTTACATGCTATGGGTAAAATGTGGGCTTGTCTGCTTCAATATCATCAGAAGAAATGAGCCAATTTGAAGGAATTATGAAGCAAAACTTTTCTTCCTTACTCTTTCCCCCCCAGAACACCAAATGTTATTGTTTTGCTTATTCCCCTTCTTCATCTCCACAATCTGTGGGTCACAATCTGAAGAGAGCATGTCAGGGTGTGTGCTTAGCTACTTATACTTAAGGCTTCGAGGAGACCTTAGAGTAGCCTTCCAGGATCTGAAGGGGCCTACAGGAAGGCTGGGGAGGGACTATTGCCAAGGTCTTGCAATGCCAGGACAAGGGGCAATGGGTTTGAATTGGCAGAGGGGAGATTGAAACTGGATGTTAGGCGGAAGTTGTTTGCAGTGAGGATGGTGAGACACTGGCACAGGTTGCCCAGGGAGGTTGTGGCTGCTCCCTCCCTGGAGGGGTTCAAGGCCAGGGTGGACGAGGCCTTGAGTGACCTGTGCTAGTGGGAGGGGTCCCTGCCTATGGCAGGGGGTTGGAACTAGGTGATTCTTTAGGTCCCTTCCAACCTTACCATTCTGTGATTCTATGAGTCTCTGTTTTTAGACATGTTACTTTGAATGCCACAAAATTCCCCTATAGGCAGCATTCAGACATTTCTGTATTAACATTCCTTGCTGTGCCTTGGCATTCTGACCTTGCAATGTTGTGTCTTGTAATTTTCAACTCTTCTCTTTTTCAATCTTAATTGCCTTTGCCCTGAGAGCAGAGGCAGCCACTTCTTGCATACCACTTCCTATAGCACTCAAGACATGACTGGCAGAGATGCCACTGTTACACAATAGGGGTTCCAGCTGCTTCTGATTTGCTCCCTCATACATCGAACTGTTTTCCAGAGGCAATTGCTTCTTGTGATTATGTAAAAAATATGACTTGTCTAAAGGAAATAAGGGAATGACAGCCAGAACTACATTCCAACACTAGAACAGATGAACTTTAATAATGAAATCATAAAATCATAGAAAATAGCAATTTTTGCTGGGGCGTTGCCAATGGCAGAAGATCCTGGACAGAGCCACACACAGACCAATATGATCCAAGCAATGCCAATGCCAATGCCACTGCCACTGCCACTGCCAATTTATTGAATATGAACATGCATTTATATACCCTTCCAACAGACTATTCTGGCCAGCCCTTTACAAAAGCAATTGGTCCAAAACATTAAGGGACAAGTTGTTGTCCCAAACAGCTGGCCCAAATCTGATGCAAACTATCATGGAATTCTCTAATTGGTCTAATTTGTTTAAGGCACAAGCTGTAAGGAGTCAAACAGTTGGTGCATCACTATCTGTTCAGAATGCCCCTTGTTTTGCTTTGAATCCAGGTTGGTTTTCTTTGATAATCCTGCTTAGCTGTTTTTCTGCAGGCTGCTGTAGCCTGTGTCCTTGGCCGTGGTTTCTCATTCCTCTGGAGGCCGCTTGCAGGTGGCATCCTTGGCCCTTTTTCATGTGGGCTGTGAAACTTCAGCTCAAAATCAGCAGTTAGCACAAGTTAGATTTGCTCACATATCCAATTAATACAGAATGTTTCCCTACAACAGAATGGTAGGGGTTTGAAGTGACGTCCAGAGATCATTGAATCCAACTCCACTGCAAATCAGGACCACTTAGGATAGATCACACAGGAATGTGTTCAGAGAAGGTTTGGATAGAAAAGGAGACTCCACAACATCTCTGGGCACCCTGTTCCACTGCTCCATCACCCTCAGAGTAAAAAATTTTTTTCTCATGTTGAAATGGAATTTCCTGTGATTGAGTTTACATTCTTGTCCTATTATTGTGCACCACTGGAAAAAAAAAAATCACAGAATCACAGAACCATCCAGGCCAGAAAGGACCTCTGAGATCATCATGTTCAGCCATTTCACTCACTGCACCAAGTCTGTCACTACACCATGTTCCCAAGAACCAGATCTAGATGTTTTTTTAAACACACCCAGGGATGGACTGGGGCTGTCCTTCTGACAGCCACTCTTCAGATAATTGTAGACATTAATAAGGTTGTCCCTCACCCTTCTCTTCTCTAGACTAAACATAGTCCCAGATTAATGAAATGCTCTATGTGGGAGCCCAGGGACAGCAGCTAATGAGATACTTTGCTGAAGCTTCAGATCTGTGTGAGAGCAGATGGGAGTATAGCAATAACATAAAGCTGTATTTCTGGAGCCCATTGGGAAATCAGGTAGTGGAAAGCCACCTATTAGAGTGAGAGCACAGACAGTGGATGCAGAGATCAGTAGGCTGTGGGGAAGGGAAAATGTGTGAATGAAAATTTCAATAAACAGGCACCTGTTCATAATTTGAGCCATTTGCCTGCCTGTGGTGAGTGGCTACCTCTCCACAAACAGGTCTGCCAGCTTGTATTTCAGATTGTTGTGGTGGGACCAGCAGGATTAGGCTGACTATAGTTAAGGGAACACAGGATTTGAGCCACAGATGGTGCCGTGTGTGTGTGTTCATGAATATCTTTTTTTTTTCTTCTTCTTTTGGCACACTGCCTGCACGAGGAAAGAGTACAGGTAGAAAAGAAGAAACAAGAATCTGGGGAGGATTCTCATGCCATCTTTTCTTCTATGTTTTTCTTTTGTCAAGGTCTGGAGAGCAGAGATGAACAGTATCTCTGTCCAGAGGAGCAAGATTTGTTCTTCTCGATTCCCTGTTGTGAAATTAAGCGAGACCAGATATCAGCACACAACTATTTCTTAAAGGATAAAGTGAACAAAACAGAGGGAGAGAGGGAAGAGGGGAGAGAGGGAAGAGGGGAGAGAGGGAAGAGGGGAGAGAGGGAGAGAGAACAACGGAGAAAAAGAGAAGAGCAGGGAAGGAAAAGAGCAGGGATTATATTACCGTCAGCCAAAGATGAGGGTGAGAGAGAGAGAGAGGTGTGCCTGGTCCAGGGATGTTGTTCTGTGGAGTTGTTCTGTGGGAGCTGTTCCTCGAGTTCTTATGGTGGTGGTGTTCTGGTGGAGGTGCTTGTGTGGAGGTGCTCCGGTGGAGGTGCTCCAGTGGAGGCGCTCCGGTGGAGGTGCTCTGGTGGAGGTGCTTGTGTGGAGGTGCTCCAAAGGAGGTGCTTGTCTTGGCAGGCATTGCTCATGTCTTTTTATACAGTTTTTTAGACTGGAGTTGATGTAGGTTTGGGAGTTACCTGCCCCCCTCAACACTTTGTAAAATGACCCAGAGTAGAGCTCAGCCGGCTGGAAGTTTAGATGAAGCTCTATTTACAGCTCAGCACAATGTACAAGCAGAGATATACACTATATACAGGAATAGTTACAGAAATATACAAGGGAAAGGTAATACAGAAACACAACTCCCCTCCCAGAAATCAGAGACCCCAGGAGGGGCTCCCAACCACCCTCCCACCTTCTCCCCACCCCTATACCTTACCCCAAGGTTTGCCTTATGCGTAAGGAGAATTTTGAGGATCAGCTGGAGGGGATTAGAAGGAAAGTGGTTAATTAAATTAATCAGCAGAGAGGAGAAGTTCAGAAGCTGCTAGACAGCCCCAGACGCTGTGCCTGACAGACACCGACTGTCTTATCTAAGGTTTATGTTCTTAATTTTATCCATGTCAGCAAGCCTATGAGTGAAGTAGACATCACCATTGTTTCCTTTTCACAGCCTATAGTATTTTCTCTATTAAAATATTCCAATTAGCCTTAAACCAGCACAGGTGTCCAGGTGCAGCTCCCCAGGAAATCTCCTGTGTGTTCTAATGTATTTGCAGGGGTCCGAGGGTAGCACTGGGGAGGGTCTCTGCCCCGTCCCTGCGCCACTTACCTGTTCATACCCCAAATACACAGAAGCCTTTTCTCTTCGGGGTAGCTGGTGTGAGGTGTCCACATCCTGGGCATTCAAGCCAGGCTGGAGTCTGACAAGTCCACAAAGACACTGTATTTCTGTTGATTAACATCCCTGAGCTCTCAGGCCAGGAATCTGTGCTGAGTCCGGGAAGGTAACAAAGGCAATCTTTATCTTTGTTGATTTGAACAAGGGAGAGATTCTCACATCTTTGAAAAGAAAAGTGCATGGGGAGCCAGTGGCAGCTCCAGGAGGCAATGGCGATCCTGCATGCAAGAGTAAAGTCCATCAGAATATTATCCAGCTGGGTAAATATCCCTCCATTCCTCCTTCCTTCCCCGCTCTCCTCTCTTCTTCTCCCTCCTCATTTGCAGCCACTTTCCCTTTCACCTGTTGTGCCCTTAAAGGGACTGACAACACATATTTTAACATACACTGATTTTAAAATCAAATAGAGTGCCTCTAATTTTCCAGAGAAGCAGACTGTTTGCATTCAGTTTCAAGAGAGGTTCTTTTTTTCTCTAAAAAAAGCACAGGATTGAGATTTTCTAAGGAACTGACACAGCCTATGCAAGTCTTAAAAACAACTACTAAAAACTTCCTTAAGTTTTGGAGGTTTTGATTTAACTCTGTGGTGAAAGATGCTAAAGCAAAACAGAGCTCAGACTTGCCTTTTTAACTTGTATGGCAACTGATCCCTGACTTTTCAAGCAAATGATTTATGGCTTTGCAACCCTTAGTAGGTGAAACAGCAGATAATAAGCTGGTATAAAGAACTAGAATCACCTCACTCCCTGTTCCAGGAAAAAAACTCTCTGTGAAGACCCAGGAAAGCATTTTTAAAACACAGAAAAAAACATAATGCATGGTGAGAGTTTTGAAAATTAGCCAGCCACAGTTTCTGTTCTGTTGTGTTTGGTTTTTAATGAATGTGGTCTCCCAGTGGTAGCAGCAGCAGCCCCTGTGCCCATATGTAGCTTCAGGTCCCTCTCACTCCCTTGCTTCCTGCTCCCATTACTCTTGATGAGTGCTTTTCTTAAAAGTATGCTAACATATTTGTGCAACACAGAAAATATCAGTGAAAAAGGGCTTTTAAAGAGCCTGTGTTAATGCTACAGTAAAAGCCTTGCTTCTAATGCTTAAAAACATGAAATGAATTGTAAACAAAGGAAGAAGCTGCTTCATCCTCCATTTTTGCATTCCTGTCTGGGCTCAGTCTGGTTCCCCCCATTCCTCCTTCCTTCCTCCCTCTCCTCTCTACTTCTCCATACTCATTTGCAGCCATTGTGCTGGTTTGAGGCTAATTGGAATATTCTAATGGAGAAAATGATACTATAGGCTGTGAAAGGAAAACAATGGTGATGTCTACTTCACTCATAGGCTTGCTGAGATGGATAAGAATAAGAACTCAAAACATAGATAACACAGACACTTGGGCTTGCAGACACTCTTGGGCTGTCTAGCAGCTTCTGGCTTCCTCCTCTCTGCTAATCTAACTAACCACTTTCCTTCTAACCCCCCTTGCCCATCCTCCAAACTCACCTTGCACATAAGGCAGACCCTGGGGTAAGGTAGAGGGGTGGGGAGAAGGTGGAAGGGTGGTTGGGAGCCCCTCCTGGGATCTTTGATTTCTGGGAGGGGAATTGTGTTTCTGTATCACCTTTACCTTGTCTATGTGTGTAACTATTCCTGTCTGTTGTGTATATCTCTGCTTGTACATTGTGCTGAGCTGTAAACAGAGCTTCAGTCCTTCACTTCCAGCTGGCTGAGTCTAGCCTGGGTGATTTTCATTGTGTTTGGGGGGTGGGTAACTCCCAAACCATCTCATCATTTTCAGAAGGTGAGTTGAAAGAATCACTTTCTTTACCTTTAAAGACTTCCACCTTTTTGCTTATTAGTAACCCACTGACTGACAACACATATTTTAACATATACATATCTTGATTTTATACTTACACATATCCTGATTTCAAAGGCAGAGAAACCAGAGTGCATGATTCAATATCCCCTAAGAGAAGAAATTACAACATGCTTAATGCTTTAGTTTGAGTTTTGTGATTTGTATGCCAAATTCTATCACCATGCATCAGAATTAGACTTTGATTGTAACAGATCTTAACATATCAGTGGGTTTCTCTTCCAATACAGTTGCATCCAAATGATAGGGATAAAAAAATTGCCTTCTTGGTGCCCATAATAATTAGTGCACAATTTGTGAAATGATGCCAAAGTAAAATGTGACCTTAAGGAATAAAAACCAGCCCCATTAGAGATTTATTTTTTTTTTAGAAAAAAAAATAAAGAATGTAATTGGAAATTTTTCAGAAATGATAGCAAGAAAAGAAAAGAAAAAGCTAAGAAGCAAAAGCATTTTGGATATTTTCAGGAAACAAAAAGTAAGAAAATTAGGAGTTAGTGAACAATATGATTGGATATTTTCAGAATAATACCTAAGAAATGTTGCAGCAGCTGCTCTGCAGGATAGAAGTTTGCATATGTAGAGTGCATGGGACTGCAAAATAGTATCTAGCTGACCAATTACACCTTGCAAAGGACAAAACAATAACATGCCAAACCAAAACATTCTGCAGAACCAACCTTCCTCACATGCTGTAGCATTTCATTGGAAGCATGCTTTAGTTTACATGTGTGAATGAGGCCTGCTGGTATGGGAATTGATAAGAAAAAATATGCAAACAGCCACTCTGTGCAACAGAGCTGGCTTGGAGGGCGGGGGGGGGGGTCAGGCCTGCTAGGAACTTCTGTTAGCAGCTTCTTCTGCTAAGGGCTTCTGGGACTTTGTCTGTAAATGGGACTCTTAAGGCTCTGTAATGCTGGGAATTTGTACCAAATATGGGGGCATGGACTCCGCAGTTTACTCAGGTGAAGACATTTATTTACACAACTTGTATAACTTATATACATAGAATCATAGAATTGTAGAATCACAGAATCATAGAACCATAGAATCACAGAATCATAGAATCAAGCAGGTTGGAAGAGAGCTCCAAGCTCACCCAGCCCAACCTAGCACCCAGCCCTGGCCAACCAACCAGACCATGGCACTAAGTGCCCCATCCAGTCTTGTCTTCAACACCTCCAGGGACGGTGACTCCACCACCTCCCTGGGCAGCCCATTCCAATGCCAATCACTCTCTCTGGCAACAACTTCCTCCTAACATCCAGCCTAGACCTCCCCTGGCACAACTTGGGACTGTGTCCCCTCCTTCTGTTGCTGGTTGTATGGAAAAAGAGCCCAACCCCAGCTGGCTACAACCTCCCTTCAGGTAGCTGCAGACAGCAATGAGGTCTGCCCTGAGCCTCCTCTTCTGCAGGCTGCACACCCCCAGCTCCCTCAGCCTCTCCTCACAGGGTTGTGCTCCAGGCCCCNAGGAGCTGCCAGCTTGGCCAGGAGCTTGTTGTGGCAGACAGTGTCAAAGGCTTTGCTGAAGTCCAGGCAGACTACATCCACAGCCTGCCCTGCACTCACCAGGAGGGTAATCTGTGCATAAAAAGAGATCAGGTTGGTCAGGCAGGACCTGCCCCTCCTATACCCATGCTGGCTGTGCCTGATCCCTTGCCCATCTTGTAGGTGATGTGTGATGGCACTCAAGATGACCTGTTCCATAACCTTGCCTGGCACTGAGGTCAGGCTGACAGGTCTGGAATTTCCTGGTTCCTCCTTCCAGCCCTTCTTGTGGATGGGCACCACATTGGCAGCTTCCAGTCTTTGGGATAACAGCTGGACTTGATGATGATTCTGAGGGTCTTTTCCAACCAGAATGTTTCTGTGATTCTGTGACTCTGTGATTCAGGAAATGACCACACTCATCCAAAAGCAAAGCAGCCACCCTGACTTCATTGGGAATTTGCTTTGCAGAAAAGAAATATAGAGTTAGCCCTACAATATATCAGAATTTGTTATATGCCTGAATAAGCTTTTACAAGTCACTTTGTTAAATTATCAGTATTACACTCTCTTATTCAAGATGATTAAATGTCAATAATGTAGAGACAGAGTGCTATAAGGGTTTAATAGGTCAGGGACTGTTGCTGTTATACAAAATCAGTTGTTCAGTTGAAATAGTTTTCTGTCTAGCAATTGTCTCTGTGATTTTCTTGAACTAGAGAGATGAGTTCTGTCAATTGGGGTAAGACTCATAAGACTGAGGAGATTCTTGTTTGTCCCTTTATCTGCTCACTTTCTACTATCTTACTAACATTCATCCAGATTCCAGATAATACCTTCCACCTTGCAAACAAACTGTCCCTCATACTATCACTGTTTCCATGTTTGAACACTTAAGCTTTTTCCTCACTCTGTTGTCAAGCACCACATCTGCCTGCTCTTCTCCTTGCAGCTCCTTGCTGCCCTAGCTGCCAGATGCTTCATTGCTTTCCCAGGAGAAAGGCAGGCAAAACTGGAAGTATTTCTAAAGACATGTTGTTTGAAACAGAAAAAAAAATGATGACAGAAAATAAAGCCATCATATGGAAAACAAATGCTTAATGGTTTCTTCTGAGCTGCAATGTTTGCCTTGCACTGGTTAGGCCACACCTTGAGTACTGTGTCCAGTTCTGGGCCCCTCAATTTAAGAAAGACATTGAGGTGCTTGAGCGTGTCCAGAGAAGGGTAACGAGGCTGTGAGAGGCCTCGAGCACAAGCCCTATGAGGAGAGGCTGAGGGAGCTGGGATTGTTTAGCCTGGTGAAGAGGAGGCTCAGGGCAGACCTTCTTGCTGTCTACAACTACCTGAAGGGTGGTTGTGGCCAGCAGGAGGTTGCTTTCTTCTCTCAGGCAACCAGCACCAGAACAAGAGGACACAGTCTCAAGCTGTGCCAGGGGAAGTTTAGGCTGGAGGTGAGGAGAAAGTTCTTCACTGAGAGAGTCATTCCCCACTGGAATGGGCTGCCCAGGGAGGTGGTGGAGTCACCGTCCCTGGAGGTGTTCAAGGCAGGTTTGGACGTGGCACTTGGT
>WBNM01020247.1:19323-31619 GCA_013399055.1 Ramphastos sulfuratus
TGTTGTGGCCAAAGTGTAGAACCCTGTACTTAGCCTTGTTCAATCTCATCCCATTGGTCTCTGCCCACCCATCCAGCCTGTCCAGGTCCCTCTGCAGAGCTCTCCTACCCTCCAACAGATAGACACGTGCTCCTAACTTGCTCAGACTTACTCTGCTTTGGTGGTAAACAAGGTGCATACATGTTTATGCATGGCCTGTGTCTTCACAAATATGGGTAAAGCAAGCCTTGGTTTCACCTAATATGATCAGTTTTGGTAAAGTGCCATTCTTATTGGTGAAACTCTGTGCCCAAATGAGCCACGTTGTACTCAGGCTGTTGATAAAAGATGTGGGCAAGGTAAAAACAATGTGCTTTGCCTCATGCACTCTGCTGTTGTGCTCTGCCTCGTTGTGCTCTGCTCTGACAACGTGCTCTGCCTCGTGCTCCAGACCAGCTTTGCTGTGTTACAAGCTTTGATGTACAAGCTTGTCCACCTGGAAACTTTGCTGTGCCTCAAGTTTACCAGGAGAAGGCATTAAGTGCCTCCACACTATCATAGAATCATAGAATGGTAAGGTTGGAAGGGACCTCTAGTTTCGACCTCCTGCCATAGACAGGGACACCTCCCACTAGCACAGGTCACTCAAGGTCTCCTCCAACCTGGCCTTGAACACCTCCAGGGAGGGAGCAGCCACAACCTCCCTGGGCAACCTGTGCCAGTGTCTCACCATCCTCACTGTAAAGAACTTCCTCCTAACATCCACCTTCAATCTCCCTTCTGCCACTTCAAACCCATTGCCCCTTGTCCTGGCATTACAAGACCTTGTAAATAGTCCCTCCCCAGTCTTCCTGTAGGTCCCCTTCAGCTACTGGAAGGCTACTCTAAGGTCTCCTGGAAGCCTTCTCTTCTCCAGGCTGCAGAGCCCCAACTCTCTCAGCCTGTCCTCACAGCAGAGCTGCTGCAGCCCTCTGAGCATCTAGACAAGAATCAGCCATCAGCAAGACATGGTGTCTGCCTGCACACTGTGTGCCCTGGAAAGAATCCAGACCAAGTCAGAGACTAGTTTCTACATTCTAGTAGAGCCCTGGGGAAAACTCCAAAGTCTCTAATGGCTACAAACCACTGACAGCAACCCCTCCATGTGCTTTGGGTACTGCCTGAGACTACAATGCAGCCCCAGAAATCCAGAGATACTACTCTGTTAGTAAATATTCTAAAAAGCCTCTTTAAAGTTCTGATTTGGTAACTGTAAATCCACCATGCCTTCTGCCTTAGCAGAAAAGAGTCTCTCAAGTACCTCTAGAGACCAAGCAACATATTGACCACAAGATTTTCTTCCACTTCCAATTAATTTTGTATATTGCTAGGTTTTTTTCTTATCTATTCAAATTGTCCATTTCCCTGTGCGTAAATACCCACGACCATGTGTTTGAAATAAGTTTTCTGGTGAGATTTAATGTTAGTAAATACATATATATAAAAGAAGATTAGTTTTTACCTTGATATAAAAATTAGTAATCAATTTTACATATAACACACATCCAAGTGCATTCTGAGTGCCTTCAGAGAGGCTTCATACTTGCACTGCTCAAATCTTTGCTCCTGGACTTTGCTCTGAAGCTAGTTAGCCAAGAGGACTATCCATTACCTCTACCAGTTAAAATTAATCTTGTTCAGCTCCCAACAAATTCCACTGAAGTCTAGAGTTTTCAACATTTACATATATATCAGATAAGCTAGTAATGGTTATTTATTCATCCCCCAGTGAAGTTTTTTCATGTGGTAACAAAACTTGCAACTCCACCACCTTGCTTTGTTGACCTGTCTTTTCTAAAGAGGACAGAGCCATCCATGATCATGTTCCAGCCATGTGATCTATCCCACCAGGTCTCTGTAACTGCCACCAGATCATAACCTCCTGAGCATACCTGGATTCCTAACTCCTCCTGTTTATTCCCCATGCTACAGGCATTTCAGGGATCAAGCTGAGCATGCCAATTTTACCCTGACAGAATGGGAGACTCTATGAGACTCTGATTGTTTTGCTGTGTTCCTGTCATACTGCTGGGCAATGGGCTGAAGGTCCTTGCTAGCCCTCCTTCCATCCACCCATCCATCCATCCTTCCATCCATCCATCTCCCAGTTTGTCACAAGGAGGCCTGATGACACCCTCATTCTCCTCTCATTCTCCTCTCTGGAGCACCTGGTTTCATCCCTGCTCCCCTTCAAACCTAGATAAAGCCCTCTCAATAAGCCCTGCCAATTTATGGGCTAGGATCCTTTTGCCCTATATAAATAGGTGGTGCCCATTTAGGGTCTAGCAGGTTAGGTGCAGTGAGGGTTGCCCCATGATCAAAGAATCTAAAATTCCAGTGGTGGCACCAGCCCTTGAGCCATTTATTGATAGCATGGGTCCTCCTGTTCCTTTCAATATTCATCCTTTCCACTGGAGGAACTGAGCAGAACACCACCTGTGCTTCTGCCCCATCAATTAAATGACCCTTTTTAATTATCTTTCACCCTTCTTGTCAATCTCATCACTGCCAGCCTGGATAACCAGCAGCAGGTAATAGTCAGTAGCCTGCATTAGCTTAGGTTGCCTCTTCTTGATGTCCCATACCCAGATCCCAGGGAGGCAGCAAACCTCCCTGTGGGATGGGTCTGGTTGACACACAGGACACTCTTAGAAGGGAGTCATTTATTACTACTACTCTTCTTTTCTTTTTAGCACCAGAGGTTGTGATCTTCCTGATAGATGGTGTGATTGGGAGACTCTGCAGATGGAGTGTTTTCTTCAGTCTTCTCTTCCTGCCCTGCTGGATCCAGGGTCTCATACATGTTCTGAAGTGGCACCTGGAATGGTGGTGGGGTATGGGAGGAAATTTTATTACCTCTGTGAGAAGACACCCATCTCCATTCCCCCTCATCTAACACATCTCTTCTTTGTACCTGTTGATAAGAAGCAAGAAGTTTCTCTGGCTCCCACTGAGCTTCTCTAATGGATGCATTGGTGAAACTCCACCAGTCTCCTTCCCTTTCACTTCCCCACATGTTCCCCAGGCTATCTGCTTGTTCCTTAAGCTCTGCCACCATACAAAGCAGAGCATCAATCTGCTCACACCATATGCAAGTGTTCATTGAACTGTCTTCTAATAGTCCCAGCATGCTCAGACGTTCCCTGCAGCCTGGAGTCTGAACAGCTGTGTCCTTGTAGTGTGCAGTCTTACCCCTTGCTTTCTTCTGCAGAGTTCTGCCTGGGTTCCCATCTCTAACTTGGCTGGGGTCACTTCCTTCTGTGGGAATTCTGCCTGGGTTCCCATCTCTAACTTGGCTGGGGTCACTTCCTTCTGTGGGAATTCTGCCTGGCTTCCCATCTCTATTTTGGGTGGGAACAGAGGCACGGTCTTCCTCTGCTGGGTAGAAACCATAATTCTTTTGATTCCCTCTGCTTTTTCTTTCTGTCTCTCTCTTTTTTTTTTTCTTTCTCTTTTTTCTTTTTCTTCTTTCCCTTCTCTTTTTTTTTTGCCCCCTCTCTGGCCGTGTGTCTGCGCAAAGCCCTGCAGGCACCGCTGTAAATGGCTGCCTCTCAGCGCTGCCTGCCGCGGTGAGGTCCGCAAACGCCCCCAGCTGCTGAGATCTCGCAAGCAGTGCTCCAATAGCACACCCTGCTCCCTCCTTGTCTCTGCCGCCCTGCCTTAGGTAAGGCTCAGCTACTTAGCTAAGGCTCAGCTACTTACCTCAGTTAAAGCCCTCTGTAGGTTCCGCTGCCTTAGTTAGGGACGTGCAGCACTGTTGTTTGTCTTGCTGCCAAGGCTGGAAATGGCAATGATTTCTAGAGGTCCCTTCCAACCCCAACTGTTCTATAATAAGCTCATAGGCTATAAACAGAAAATCAGTGCACTCACTGACAGAAAGTACATGGCAGAATTTCATATAAGCCCCCACATTTTGCTTAGGTTTTCTTTAAAAGCCAATGAAACTGTCCAAATATTGATTTAAAAAAGCCCACCACATTTTAGTGCTTTTAATAGATACTCTCTTGCTCTTGAAATAAAGTTGTCATTTCTGTCACCATTTTATCTTAAGTTCTTTCAGCTCTCAGTTTGTAAAGCTATTCATAGTCTTGGAACATAAATTTCTTTGGGCATACAAACTCTTTGTATAAAATGCAGACAAGTACCCCAGTTGTAGCATCTGTATGCCTACACTTAAAAAACTTCCAAACTGTTTTAGCATTTAGCAAGTATATATGAGACTGTATATATAATTTTTAAAAATATTTGTAATTTTGGTACTGAAATAGTTGTAAGAAAACTACATTTAACTGATAAGACACTGAATTTAGATTCCTAAATATGTTTTTCATTTAGCATTAGAGATAGAAACAATTATATTGATGTTATGAAGAGATTTCCTTGGTAACATTGCCTATCAAGAGTGAGTAGTTTTGTACAAAACTAAAAAAAAAAATCCTTTCCTCAATTTTGATTAAGCAAGAAGTAAAGAATTTATGTAGCTGCATTAATCTTGAATCATAGAATCATAGAATCATAGAGTGGTAAGATTGGAAGGGACCTCAAAGATCATCTAGTTCCAACCCCCTGCCATAGGCAGGGACACCTCCCACTAGTACAGGTCACTCAAGGCCTCCTCCAACCTGGCCTTGAACACCTCCAGGCAGGGAGCAGCCACAACCTCCCTGGGCAACCTGTGCCAGTGTCTCACCACCCTCACTGCAAACAACTTCCTCCTGACATCCACATCTACCCTCTGCCAGTTCAAACCCATTGCCCCTTGTCCTGTCATTACAAGACCTTGTCAATAGTCCCTCCCCAGCCTTCCTGTAGGTCCCCTTCAGATATTGGAAGGCTACTCTAAGGTCTCCTGGAAGCCTTCTCTTCTCCAGGCTGCAGAGCCCCAACTCTCTCAGCCTGTCCTTATAGCACAGCTGCTCCAGCCCTCTGATCACCAACGTCCTATAGCCCCACCAGCAGTGCTGCCCTCCCTCCCTCTCTGTGGAGTCAGTTACCCAAAAAAAACCTATTTTCATGCTTTTGACAGAAAATCACCATGCTTTTGTGTAGAAAACTAATATGCCCTTTATCCAGGTGAAATATAATGGTAATGTCTCTGTAGACATACAACACAGAAATAGGATAAATTTCCTGTAGAAGTCTAATGAGCAGTTTAGCTCAACTACCCCAGTTTCTGTTAATGATTCTAAATGGAGATCCTCAGGTCTCAAACAGAAAGGACATTCTAACATAATAGCCAAGACTCTCAAAATTAAGGGTTTTCTGTGCCTTGCTATCAAGTAGTCAAGTTGTGACAAGAGATTTTGATTTCATGATGTGCTGAGCATGTCTGAAACTCAAGTTCTTCCATGGTGCATCAAGAGGGCTGTTAAGAATCAGAAGATCATAAAGCCAGCCTAAGCCAGTATTCATGCCCAAATTTCATGTTACAAACCTATCTCCTACTCAATTTATACAACTACTATCAGCAATACACACACTGAGAGGAAAGAAAAAGGGATTTAAAATACAACAGTAAAGTTTTCCTGCTTTGCTTTACTGGCCTTATAAAGTGATACAGATTTTTTTACTGTTCTCATATAAAAATCCAGAGGCTTCCTGTTACAAAGAGAACTGCCTTTTCAAATTACAGATTATACTCCATGTAATAATGATGTTTTGGCAAAGTATATGATAAGCAATATGTAATGAAATAAATAAAGATTTTTTAAAAGATAATAATATTAAGACAGACAATACAGAATCACAGAATGTTAGGAGTTGGAAGTGACCTCAAAAGCTCATTCAGTCCAACCCCGCTGCCAGAGTAGGATCACTTAGAGTAGATCACATAGGAACACATCCAGGTGGGTTTTTAGTATCTCCAGAGAAGAAGACACAACAAAACCCCTGAGCAGCCTGTTCCAGTGTTCTGTCACCTTCACTGTGAAGAAAACTTTCCTCGTGTTTACATGGAACATATCTGTGGTTAGGCAGATAAGGAGTGAACACCAGCAAGCAGCCCTTCAGCCCCTTCCAGCACTTCCCAAGAATGCATACATCACAATATTTTTCATTCTGCTAAAACCATTACTTTAGCTGGTTTTAAGTAATTAAAATAAACCTTTAGAGACAGGAACCTAGACTGCAGCTGCAGTTACACTGTTCTCATTTGTGCAGGTACATCAATTCATTATTACAGTCACGGGTGATCAATGATTTTGAGACACTACCCATTTGCTTTCAATAAAGGAGTATTGGAACATTTTGTTTAAGTGTCCTATATAGAAAAATAATTATTCAAACACTGTGACAAAATATGTCCTGGATATAGAGTCTAAGAAAGTCAAGCAGTGTTTTCTTGGTAAAAAACATAAAATTTTTCTATAATCTCAATATCACTGTAGCAAAATCTCCAATGAAAAACACAGCCACAGTAGAAGACAAATTATAGAATAAAGATCTCATATTGGAGTGTGTTACAAATGATGCAAAATTAACAATCAGTATTAATTTTGATATCCAGACAGAGATTGTTCATAACTATGAAAATTGTTTATTAGCATTACATCTCACCAGAAAACTTAGTTACAAGGTTCAAAATGCAGGGTTTGGAAATTTCTACACACAGGGAACAGGCAAAACTGGAACACTTTAAGAGGTTAAGCAGCAAATGCAAGCGTTAAAACTGGAAGAGAAGATTCTTGGCAGTCAATATGCCACTTGCAGTTCATTATCCTGCTTAGCCACTGGGTGGACGTAGGAAGCTCCTTTCTGCTTATGGTAGAAGGTAATTAGTGATTACAAGAGGCTCTAAGTATTTACTCACAAAATAGTATCAGACAGTACCCAAAACTTGAAGGGAATTCTGTCGGTGTCTTCAGAGTCGTGGCAGGCATGATTGCCATGTAAATTAAACTAGAACATAGGCAAATGGAGACAGATTGTGTTGAACTGATACCAGTTACACTGGGTGAAATTGACTGGCTGAACTTAGACTAATTGCATGTTAATGAAACTCGAAGGCAGACTGATTGCATGCTATCAAAACTAGGAGGCAGACTAATCAAAATTGAACTAGGACTGGTTGCACTGTATTGAAGAATGAAACCAGAAGACATCTGAATCTGAAGCTCCCTGGTACCATCTGGATGTTTTATGGCATTATGGATGAATGTCTGTCTTTGTGTATGTCAATGAGAACAGAGGATGAATGTGGGCCACTGCAATCACTGCAGTACAAGCAGAGTGCACTATATCTAGCTAAAATACAACTTGGATGAAGGCCCAATGCAAGAACTAAGCATTGTTAGCAAGCCTTGTTAGCAATCTGCAGCAACAAGTTGCAAAGCTGCGTGCAGAATCATAGAATGGTAAGGTTGGAAGGGACCTCAAGGATCATCTGAACTGAACACCAGGATTGACACAGACACAAAATTTAAAAAACAAAATAAGCCATCTGTGGAACTCTCCATTTAACCTCTCTATTCCAATAATTACTTGGTTTCAATAATCACAAAATCATAGAATCATAGAATGTTAGGATCTGGAAGGGACCTCCAATGACCATCCAGTCCAACCCCCCTACCAGAGCAGGATCACCTATACCAGATCACACAGGAACGCGTCCAGGTGGGTTTGGAATATCTCCTGAGAGGGAGACTCCGCAACTCCCCCTGGGCAGCCTGTTCCAGTGCTCTGTCACTCTCACATTTTTTAGAAAAAAAAAATGGAAATGAATGGAATATGTTGCCTAGGTAATAAAACATCTACAGTGATGGTAAACAATGGCCAGCAGGAAATGAGTCTGGTGACAATATCAGGAAAAGAAGCAAGACTTCTTCTGTGGTAGAACGAGAATAAACAATACTATTGCCGAAAGGAGGTTGTAGCCAGGTGGGGTTGGTCTCTTTTTCCAGACAACCAGCAACTGAACAAGGGGACACAGTCTCAAGTTGTGCCAGGGGAGGTCTAGGCTGGATGTTAGGAGGAAGTTCTTGCCAGAGAGAGTGATTGGCATTGGAATGGGCTGCCCAAGAAGGTGGTGGAGTTCCCAACCCTGGAGGTGTTGAAACAAAGCCTGGATGGGGCACTTAGTGCCATGGTCTGGTTGATTGGCTAGGGCTGGGTGATAGGTTGGGATGGATGATCTTGGAGGTCTCTTCCAACCTGCTTGATTCTCTGATTTTCTGATTCTATGATTCCAGAATTCAGCAAACATTTCAGAAACACACCCCAGTTAATTTTATCTAGAGTTACAAAGGTATAAAACATATTTCATGACATTTTCGTGCTGCTTAGCCTATAGTAATAAGGCTTATTTCAAAGGATTTCTTTCCTGTATTCATTCTAATCATTCAGTATTTCTTTCAGCATGTCCATCAGCATTAGGGACAACCTCTAATTCTTAGGGAGGAGTGTGCAGAAATAGTATGACCTAGACAATTATTTTTAAACTGTGTTCTCATTAAAGACAACCCCAGTAAGGTGAAGAGACCAGTACTTTAAGACCAAATTCAAAGTAATTTAGCTCTGAGAAAGCCCTACATTTAAGAAGGCTGATGTTACTAATATTTATGTAGGTATCTTGGTCCAGAGGAGAGGGACTAAAAATGTCTTGGTCCAGAGGAGAGAGATTTGTTCTTATATATTGCCATGTTGTGGAATTAAGGTACAAGCGAGACCAAATATCAAAACTGAGACTATTTGTTAAAGGATAAAATGAGTGGAACAGAGAAAAGGAGAGAAGGGGAGAGAGAGGGGGAAAGGGAGAAAGAGAAGAGAGCAGAAGAGCTAGAAAGTGATTATATTACCATTAGCCAGATGAGGGGAGAGAAAGGGTTTCCAAAGTCCAAGTCCTTTTCAGTTTGTGTTGCCCAGGGATGATTTCAGAGAGTGATGTCTTCAGTGGAGTTCTTCTGGGGAGTTGTTCTCTGGAGCAGGCATTGCTCAGGTCTTTTTATATGTTTTTTAGTCACAGTCTTAGGTATGTGTCCAGGTGTAGCCCCCCAGGAAATCTTCCTATGTATTCTCATGTGGTTGCAGGGGTCCAGTGCCAGGGAGGACCTCCACCCCCTCTGGTGCCTTTTACCTGTCCATACACCAAATACACACCCGGGGCTAGTCAGGCCAGGTCTAGAAGCCTTTTACAGCATCCTCCCTTTTCGGGGTAGCTGATGTGTAGAGATGCCCTTGTCCCTGTTGCACATTCTGGGAGTCCTTGTGCCTTTCAGGGTTCCCTTGCCAGCAGTGGACTTTCACCCCTCACCCCTCACTTCAATAAGCATCCTCCTGAGCAGATGTTGTCTGGGGAGCAAAGATGATCTTTGTAGATTTACATCTACAAGGGATTTAGTCTCTCACAGTAGGCCATTGCTGAGAATAACTTCCTTCTTGTAATACTCTTTTGTAATATCAGGAGGGGTTAAGTTAACACTACCTTCAGCTTCTGAATATTTTCTAACTTCATACTTTTCAAATGAGTTCAGAAAAGCAGTTTTAAAACGACAGTAAAAGGTGTCATTAAGGGGGGAAAAGGAGTTTCTGTGACTCAGAAATGAAAAGGTTTCATACTTCAAGTCACTTGCACATATAATGAGGCTGGAGAAAACAAAAAGCCAGAATTTATTTTATCTTGGCATTGAAGGTAAAGAATTATTTTAATAGAGGAGCTATGACATACTGAGCATCATTTGTTTATCTGCATTATGTGGTAATCTAAGGGACTTGTCAGTGCTGTGTCAAGACTTTATATGGGTGTGTGTTTGTGGATGTGTGTGGGAGGTATGTATATGTACAATAAAAACAGTAAGTGGAACAAAAGAGAATCAAAGCTTCAGATACATCAGGGATAATATGATTGACAAATAAGATAAACAAAGGACAGAGAAATGAAATTTGCATCATTTTTCCATCCAGCACATTCAAAAATAACCCATTTGCATGTGAGAATGACTGTCAAAATGGAAACACATTTTAAAAATCTTGTCAGTTGATGACAGAGCCAGGTAAATTAAGACCTTATGAATTTTAATAAGTGTACTACCTCTGTACAAATTCTTTTTAAGATAGTGACAAACTTTCTGAAGGGAAGTAAGACTACATTTTTCATACTGATTATATAGTTTAGAATTATGTATACAGCAACCCTCCCTTATTTTCCCCTCTCAAAACTCCTCTCAAAATAAACTTTTACTTGACACGATCCTACATATAAAAAATATTCATTGTTAGCAGGTAGGCAGAGATTACAGATTGCTCTTCTGTCCTCTATGTTCACTTATTGTACTTTAGAGAGGCATGAATACAGGTTGGGTGGTGAATGGCTGAGAGTAGCCCTGAGGAAAAGGACCTTGGGGTGATGAAAAGCTCAACCTGAGCCTGCAGTGTGAGTGCAGCCCAGACAGCAACTGAGTGCTGGGCTGCAGCAAGAGCAGTGTGGGCAGCAGGGCAAGGGAGGGGATTCTGCTCCTTTGCTCTGCTCTCCTCAGACCCCACCTGGAGTCCTGTGTGCAGTTCTGGAGCCCCCAGCACAGGAAGGACATGGAAGTGTTGGAGTGGGTCCAGAGAAGGCCACGAAGATGCTGAGAGGGCTGCAGCAGCTCTGCTGTGAGGACAGGCTGAGAGAGTTGGAGCTCTGCAGCCTGGAGAAGAGAAGGCTTCCAGGACACCTTAGAGTAGCCTTCCAGTATCTGAAGTGGGAAGGCTGGGGAGGGACTATTGATAAGGTCTTGCAATGCCAGGACAAGGGGCAATGGGTTTGAACTGGCAGAGGGGAGATTGAAAGTGGATGTTAGGAGAAAGTTGTTTGCAGTGAGGGTGGTGAGACACTGGCACAGGTTGCCCAGGGAGGTTGTGGCTGCTCCCTTCCTAGAGGAGTTCAAGGTCAGGTTGGATGAGGCCTGGGGTGACCTGTGCTAGTGGGAGGTGTCCCTGCCTATGTCCCTGCTAAGCTCATTCAGTGAGCTTTGAGATCCCTTCCAACCTTACCATTCTATGATTCTATGATTATATTGAAGCCTTGCTCTGACTAAAGATATTTATAGTAGAAGTTAATCCAAATTAAATAATCAAGTGAAAAATATTTCCAATGTATTTTACTGAAACATGAAGAGAACTCTCCAGCTAAACTCTGTTGTGGTCAGGTTTTCCTGAAAATAGAATTGGTGTCCTCTGTGATCTAGACTATCTGGATGGTATGGAGAAATGTTTCATGTCCAGAGTGTAGGAAGTCCAGCTTCCAGACTGATTTATTTTGTGGAGACCTTACTTCTGCAGTTGTTTCTTTAATGTCCTAATGTATCTCATGCAAATTTCAAGAAAGAGATAGCCATAGATTTAAATGGCTCAAAATACCATGCACAAACTTCATATTACAGAAGTATTGGGGAAAAAACAGATCCTCTGAGGCTTTATTAAGAAACGTGCACCTGAAAATGCTTTACCAAAAGACCTAGCAGATGAGCTTAACCCCAATAATGAAGAGACATGAAAGCATTTGAGTTTCATACTGGTAGCTGTGCAAAGCAGGGCTTTGAAATGACAGCTTGTCTGAATAAACAAATCTCAAGCCAAACCAAACAAAAGCAAAAAAACAAAACAAACCGAACAAAAAAAATAAACCATAAAAAAAAAACAACCCAAAGTAACCCAACCAACAAAACAAAACAAAACAAAACAAACAAACAATAAAAACCACCCCAAAATAGTCCAAAATTCACACCTGGTTTGATTGGGGATTAACTGGCTGAGGCAGGGATTATAAAGATAGAATTATTTTTATCTTCCTGAAAAGCCTCACCACCAAATTATATACAGAACTGGTTAGGTTTATTTACAGGTTCTGATTCAGTCAGGAAATCTTCACAAAGATGTTTATGTGCAAGTTTAGTAATTTAAGGAAGTTAGGAAATGGAAAAGGCTGAACTACAAGACTACCCCACTTATAAATCAGGCTGAGCGGAGAACCTAGGGAATGGCAGATTTTACTCACAGAGGTGAAGTGGGAATTCAGCAATGATCCCTGCTGAATTTCTCTGCAGCAGCCTCTGGAACTGCAAGCTATATCCACGTTGCAGATCCATGTGACAAAGTCCAATGCAAATAAACCTGCCAAAATCAAGATGTCTGTAGACACAACTCCCATGAAGCAAGGATCATGGAGAGGCATTGCCTTAGCATCAGAGGGAAAAAAGCCAAACTGCTGCTGTGTTCCCAGCTTGGGGTAGTGAGCAGGAAGTCAGGTGTGGTGTGGTCCAAAACCCATCAAAGTCAAGGTGTCTGTAGACACAACTCCCATG
>WBNM01020251.1:4654-170615 GCA_013399055.1 Ramphastos sulfuratus
AAGCCCCAAACCAGAACCCCACAAAAAAAAAAAAAAAAAAAAAAAAAAAAGGACCAAACCCAACCCAAATCAAAACCCCCAAACCAACAAACAAACAAAACCAAAACCAGCAAACAAATGAAACCAAACATAAGCTTTAAAAAAAACCCAAACATAAACTGTTGTTTGAGGTTGGTTTTTTTTAGCTTTTTCCTTTTTTTTTTAATGAAAAAAAAAGAGTCTAGATTAATTCAGGCCCTTTCTTTTCACAGTTTTAAAAGTGCAGAGGGCTGTGGACTGAAGCTGATTTTGCACCCGTGTGCCACCAGCTGTTTTTGTGAGTTATCAGAGAGTCACAGAAGGGTAGGGGTTGGAAGAGACCTCTGGGGATCAGGAAGAGGCCTCTGGAGATCATCCAGTCCCATCCTCCTGCTAAAACAGCTTCACCTGGATCAGGTTGCAGAGGAATGCAGCCAGGATGGGGTTTGAAAGTCTCCAAGAAGAGACTCCACAACCTGTGCTCCATCCTCAAAGCAAAGAATTTTCCCTTATGTTTCTGGGCTCCAGTTTGTGCCCACTGCCCCTTGGCCTATCAGTGGGCACCAATGGAAGAAGACTGGCCTCATCTTCTTCACCCTTGCCCTTCAGCTGTTCATGAGCATTGATCAAAACAGTTGCTGAAGGATATCTATGTTAAAATGTTCTTTTCTTCAAGCCAGCTAAATTTGTGCTGTCACATAAACAGCAAAGAAAGCTCCCAAATAATAAATGAGGGAAAACAAACAAGAAGAAAGGCATCAGTAAGAGGAGACACAAGAAAAGCCTGTTTGATATGTAGGAAGGTAGGAATTCAAAAGCAAAGCAATAAGAAAGATTAGGGAGTTAGGATTGAAAGGAGAGCAGACTGGGAAGAGAGATAAAGTATTATGTGAACTGATTGTACTTGAAAGCAGAGAAGTCCTAAGAACAGGGAAAGTAGGGAATTAGCCCTAATATATGTTATGCCTTTTTTTTTCCAATAGGAAACCAAACCAAAACCAAAACAACCCCCCCAAGAACTATGCTTACTTTGATGGCAGAAAGCTCATTCAGTGCACCAATTCCTGGGAGTGTATTTATGAACTATCACTTAGAGCAGCAACAGCTCCATGAATGCACAGAGACTCAGGTGCAGAGCACCACATCCTTGCTGGTGCTCTGGNGGAAGAGACCTCTGGGGATCAGGAAGAGGCCTCTGGAGATCATCCAGTCCCATCCTCCTGCTAAAACAGCTTCACCTGGATCAGGTTGCAGAGGAATGCAGCCAGGATGGGGTTTGAAAGTCTCCAAGAAGAGACTCCACAACCTGTGCTCCATCCTCAAAGCAAAGAATTTTCCCTTATGTTTCTGGGCTCCAGTTTGTGCCCACTGCCCCTTGGCCTATCAGTGGGCACCAATGGAAGAAGACTGGCCTCATCTTCTTCACCCTTGCCCTTCAGCTGTTCATGAGCATTGATCAAAACAGTTGCTGAAGGATATCTATGTTAAAATGTCCTTTTCTTCAAGCCAGCTAAATTTGTGCTGTCACATAAACAGCAAAGAAAGCTCCCAAATAATAAATGAGGGAAAACAAACAAGAAGAAAGGCATCAGTAAGAGGAGACACAAGAAAAGCCTGTTTGATATGTAGGAAGGTAGGAATTCAAAAGCAAAGCAATAAGAAAGATTAGGGAGTTAGGATTGAAAGGAGAGCAGACTGGGAAGAGAGATAAAGTATTATGTGAACTGATTGTACTTGAAAGCAGAGAAGTCCTAAGAACAGGGAAAGTAGGGAATTAGCCCTAATATATGTTATGCCTTTTTTTTTCCAATAGGAAACCAAACCAAAACCAAAACAACCCCCCCAAGAACTATGCTTACTTTGATGGCAGAAAGCTCATTCAGTGCACCAATTCCTGGGAGTGTATTTATGAACTATCACTTAGAGCAGCAACAGCTCCATGAATGCACAGAGACTCAGGTGCAGAGCACCACATCCTTGCTGGTGCTCTGGGGTTTGTCAGTGCTTTTTCTTTTTCCTTGCTTCATTGTTTCATCCTACCTGCTTTGTGGGAAGGGAAGGGAAGGGAAGGGAAGGGAAGGGAAGGGAAGGGAAGGGAAGGGAAGGGAAGGGCAGGGAAGGCAAGGCAAGGCAAGGCAAGGCAAGGCAAGGCAAGGCAAGGCAAGGCAAGGCAAGGCAAGGCAAAGCAGTGTCCTTCCCTGAGTGGCTAGAACAGATGTCAATAGTTACAAAAAACACCCAAATGCTGAACATTCTCCTAGCACAAAGAAATCCTAATCTGGAAATACAACTATCACCAGAGAGGCTTTGTGTGCTTTGCTCTATAGCTCATGTTTTATGTGACAGTCCAATTTCCTTAAAATCTGCAAGCAAGAAACATGTTTTGTTTTCTTGTCCTATGAAGCTGATTTCTTTTGATTGGGGAAAGAGGGGAAAAAAAAAAAAAAGGAACAAGGCTTTCTTTAGCAATTCATTCTTACACAAACCCCTCAGATCAACACTCCCTCCTCCTTCCCCTCTTGGAACCTGCCCTGTATCCTTCACTTCACAAATGTTTCCTTGTTTTTTTTCCCTCTCCTGGTCTTTCTGCGACAAAGATTCCACAGTAGGCAGATTCCTGACCTGCAACACAGAGTGTGGCTAACAGAAACATTGCTGTCAGATGCCTGCATCAAATCCAATAAGCCATATCCAGCTTCACGTTGACAGTTGCACTTTTTTCCTGATGCATATTTTTAGCCTTGCTTGACCATCAACCATATGGCAGGTTTGTCCTGTGGGTAAGTTTGTTATTAACTGCTTGCAGATGGAGGTGCAATAACTACATGTAACTGTGGCATTGCACTAATTGATGGAGACATCTCCAAAACAAGATGCAGAAAGTGGCCACACCAAACAGCTTCAGATTAATGTTTGGGGGAGCATTAACAGAAACAAACACCTCTGTCACACAGGAAGGATCTTAAAACCTGAAAGTGCCTACTTAGGGCTTCGGTTTAAGGAATTAATTTCAAACAGACTTCTCCTCATGGGAAAAAGACATTATTTAAGTCAAAGTTAAGCCTGCATAGCAGAAGCTCAGACAATTAAATCACTGAATCTGCTGGGTGCCTTCAGCCTGTGCCTTCTCTTCTAATCCTGCTGTCATAGCAGAGGGGGACTGAGGTTTAATAGCAGCATGTGTAGCATTAATCTATCACTTCACATTAAGGTCAGAGTGTTAGGTTTTTGATGGGAGGGAGAAAAAAACAGCCTTAATAGGGATTAGGTAGAAGTTAGCTAGCCACTACGAGGGTTGACTAGTAAATAAGCTGCAGAATGTGAATTGCTGGGCTTGTCTGTGTCTCCTGGTAAATTTATTTCTCAGATGTTTTTGCCAAGCTTAATTAAATGATCTCAAAACGAACGGAGCAAACCAACTGAGTTTGGTAGTTTGCTGCTGGATCTTTGTAAGCTGAAGCTGTCAAACTTTAAAAATGCTGTCAGGCATAGAGCACTTGTCAAATACCCTGTGAGCTCCAAGGTTTAAGAGGGAAAGCTCTCCAAACTCCTCATTTAATGAAGAGATTAGCTAAAGCTTCTGCAGAAAAGTGTGTGTGAAGGAGAAAGTACAACGACTCCACGCAAAGTATCACAGAGCAAGCACTGGGCTTGAACTGCAGCCAAAACCCAAAGTGCTTTGTTGGCATGTCAGACAGCAAGGCATATTTTGCAAATCTGTGTCAGTTGGGCAGATTGGATAAAGCATGAGCAAAACAGGCCCTGCTGCTCCTGGCTTAGCGTGCGGAGCGAGGCGAGCTGCAGCCACAGCAAGCTGAGCCTTTTGTGAAGAGTGCTGCACCTGCTCTCTTGAGGTCTTGCTTCAGAAATGCCCACAAGGTAGACTCCAGTTTGCACGTTAGGATGCACTCTTTGCAGGTGCTTGGTACACAGCTTGTGCAAGCAGGGCCTATGGCTTGTGCCCAACCTGAGCCCTGTGACTGGGTGCCTGGGTACTTCAGTTTGCAGCAGAATAGGTGCATTTTAGTTGCATTTTAGTTCTTCCCTTCCTTAACTGCATGTCAATTCTTGTAGACAGCTGGAGGGCCAAACTGCCCTCAAGGGCTGTGGTGATATGGAAGAGTGTGTAGAATTTCAGTATGGCCTGAATTTTCCCCCAGAATTATATTTTCATAGGGGAATTTCCATAAAGGTATTCCATGGGAATGTCTTCATTTGGAAGAAGTTTCCAACGCAGTTTATGATTTTTTTTTCCCACAAAAGGAATCAGTGCACCCTCAGCAAGTGTGCAGCTGGCACCAAGCTGTGTGCCACAGTCAACTTGCTAGAGGGCAGGGATCCATCCAGAGGGACCTGGACAGGCTGGAGAATTCAACAAAGCCAAGTGCAAGGTCCTGCACCTGGGTGGGTGCAATCCCAAGCACAGTTCCAGGCTGGGTGGGGAATGGCTGAGAGCAGCCCTGAGGAACAGGCCCTGGGGGTCTGGGGTGCTGAAAAGCTCAAGATGAGGCTGCAGTGTTCATGCAGCCCAGACAGCAACTGTGTGCTGGGCTGCAGCAAGAGCAGTGTCTCACCACTTCTCCACATGCAGCCCCAGCTGGGAAATAAGACTCAGTCTGTGGATCACTTGCAGGAGACCCTGACAGAGCTCTGCCTCCTTACTCATGGTGTCAGAGTCTTGTCTCAATGGGTACCTTGTGCATGAATGAGAGGCAGTGAAAGTGTGAACAGATACAGAGCCCTGTCTTATCATGGTCAAGGGAAGAGCATGCTGATAATCTTTGTAAATCCTGGTGGCACAGAGGTTCTGGTGGCACAGAGGTTCTGGTGGGGATTTCAGGTGTTGTACCTTCTATATGAATTGCTCCTGGGGTACCCAATGTGTGAGTGTTACATGGGCTGGCAGCTCCCCTATAAAATTACCTCCAGGCATGCAGTTGTCGGTGCCATATTTTCCAGCAGCTTCAGCAGAAGCTCCTGTTCAGCTCAGTCTATCTGACTTGCAGCTGCTTTGGTTGTATTTGATAGGTAGCCATCCAAGTGTCAGGTTTTCAGGGGGGTTGGGTGCAATGACTGTCACTGGCAGGTGCTTTCCAAGAAGGTTGTTTGCTCACTGTTCATGTGCTCAGTGTCCCTCTCACCTACACTTTTATGTACTGGTGGAGATGTTTTGCAAACAGCTTTTAAAATCAAACCACCACTCTTAACTTTTGTCTCTGAAACAGTGAGGGGTAAATTTGCCCAGAGCATACAGCCTACCTGAACAGGTGGTGGTGTGGTTAGAGACATGCCCTAAGATTTCTGCACAGCTTTGGATTTGCTTGCACCAAACTCTTGCAGAACGATGACAAACGTACACATCTTGAAGGTGTTCCACAGCTGCTAAAAAAGACATGGAGGTGCCCACAAGCACCTGCTGTGTGGTGCTCTCCAGCCTCACCCATGCCCTACAACTGCCTCTGATACATGGGTAGCCTCACTACCAAAGCATGACTGGACAGACACACAGATTTTTGCCATGACTGCTGTTTGGTCCTTGATATTGGTAGTCCTTTCATGCTGGTCCCTTTTCCCCATTGATAAAAAAGAGCAGAGCATTCACCTCAAGTCTACTTTCTTTCTGTTCTGGGATAATGAAAAATGATCTATCATACTGATCATCTCTGGCAGCCCTCTGACAGAAGCACACACATCTCTGTAGCTGCCAGTGTCAGCAGTGTCTTTGTCACAGCTCAAAAGCCCTCGGTGGGATCCAGATGTTCTCAGGAAAAATTCATTCCTGCAAAGAGTCTGTGGGCTGGAAAGCAGAGCTTGGGAGGAAAATAAGGTAAGATAATGTCATGAAATGGCTTCTAGGATTTTGTTTGTCTTTGTATCAGGCTAGGGGAGAAGCAGGGTGCCAGATGACACCCTGAGGGCAAACTCTTCCCAGGGCACTGTCCACTTTGTTCTCCATTTCTCAAAGTGCTGCCTGTGGTACCTGCAGTTGCTATGCTCAGGGTTTTGTCAGCAGCTTTGCAGTAGCATCTTCTACAGCTTCTTCCTGTTGCATCTGTAAAGCCAGGAAGCACTCAGATTGCATTGACATGAAAACCACTGTCTACCCCTTTACTGAAAAACACTCTGGCCTTGAGTAGAGGGTGAGTAGGATCTGCAAACTAAGGCGGAACAGTAGGACTTCGTTAAGCTCTCAAAGTGGGTTTGAAAATGATGCAGAAAAGGTTTTAATAAAATTTCTATAAAAATGGATTTGGTTAGCATGAGTGAATACCATGGGGGATTTCAGAGAGACCTTTGAACCTTCTTTATGTGTAAGAAATCCAAACAGAACAGCCAGTGTGGTTTGCAGTGCTCGGAAACAATTGCCTCTTGTGCAAGCCACTCCTGCACTTACGGAAAGGACACTGCCAGACAAATGGAGGCTCTGCAGGTACTCCTGTCTAGCACCCAGTCATCAAATAAAGACATCTCCAGAGACCTGAGGATCTGTTCATAATTTCCTTTGAGAATCTCTGAGGTTCCTTTGAGCTGCACAAACCCACAGCCTATCAGAACACAACTGCACACTGCATCCTAGCTGCTGCACCTAAATTGGTAGCTCCTAGTTTGCTTTTCCTGAGCATCCAGTGAGGTCTAGGAAAGGAAAGCTGCATAAAATATCAATCACACACACAAAAGGGAACTTACTTTGTTTGGGGTTTTTTTTTTCCTTTATACATCCTATTACTCATTTCCCCCTTTATTTTCTTCAAGTAAAAGTCCCACTAAGTAGGTGTGAATGGATTTGTTTTTAAATAGATCCCCAAAATACAGCTAAAGAGCCCTAATAAAAAGATTTTGCCAGCTTCTTTCCACTAAAAGCAGCTTTCACTTTGGCCTTTAAACACCAGAGCTGAGGTTTAGGGTTTTAGGAAGTTGTGCATAAACAGTTTGGCATGAAGCTGTGTAACACCAAGAGGAGAGGACTTCTCTGGTTCCCTGCAAGCATCACAGACAAGAGTCACTCTCCCTAGCACTGGTCCATTTTGACTGTGTGATGCATGGAAAATCAACATCTGCACTTCTGTTTACACATCCCTACATATACTTTCAGCAAGTGGACAATGAGCAGTTTGATCCTGCCTAGGTGAGCAGTTTGTATTTGGCTACCCTGGAAATGCTATTTCAGGCATGGGACTGGTGCCAGGAGTTCTGTGTAAGTGCTTTCAAGCCCTTTGCAGAGCAGAAAATAGCAACCAAAATAACTTAGGCTCATTACAGAGAAGGGACCATGAGGCAATGTCCTGTCTGCTTCTGGTTAAATCTGCCACTGCTGTTATTGCTACTATTATTTTTCAGAAAGGCCAAGCATGACTAAAACCTGAGTGTCACAAAGTCAAGGCACACAAAGGCCAACTATGCAACCATCCTTTCAGCCAGGAAAAACAAGTAAGCACCTACAAGTTTTTGGGAGGTTTGAGAGTTTTGGTTGGTGATTTTATTTCTTTCTTTTTTCTTTTTCTTTTTTCTTTTTTTTTTTAAGCAAAGGAAATGTCCTTCTGATTATGTGATTTACCTTGAGGCATTTGACTTTTCATTATATGATGGGGTCACAGGCTTTTCCTTAGGAAAAGAACCCAACAAAACAGAAACATTTTGAGGGGTTGAGGGGAAAATGCCTTTGTGTACAGATCATTCACTTCTGTGGGTGCTGAGCACTCTACACAAACAGAAGAACTTTTATGCTGTGTCAGAGGGGTCCAGCCTAAAGCTTGCAAGAAGAGTGAGTCTTGTGTGACTTACAGCAAATCATCTTTGAAAACAAACACACCTCCACCCTCCCTTCTCCACCTCAGGATTTGAACCATTCTGCCCTTTTTTTTTTTCACATTTCACCACCGTGCTGTTATGCATCCCACCTCCCACCAGGAACACCACTCCCTCCATGCAAGTGACTAATGAAAATCCCAGATTCCTTCCTTAGAGGTTATCAGATTCACATTTCTTTGGGTTAAACTATTATTCTAAACTTAAAGTCCAGCGCTGAGCTTTGCTGCTGGGTTTTCTTGCTGGCAGTTTTATAGCTCGCCCCAGCTTGGCGTTGGAGAGTTGTTTTGGTTAGCTGCCATATTTATCCTGGCTGTTAATCAGGATTCTTGCTGGCCTGGAGTGGGGGCAAGGTGGAAGGAGTGGTTATGGTTTCACTCTGTTAACAGAAGTGGCCATGCTTACTGTCAGGAGCAAGTGTCTGTGCTTTGTAACTGCGCATTCCTTAATGACGTATTACATTTCAAAGCAGAGCTGGACTTGGGAGGAAACCTAAACTGATAAACAAGAGCAGCCATCCCCTGCTCAGGCCCCTGGTCTCCCACAGGCTACTTTTAATTATGCAATTATTTATTCCCAGATAATGTTTCATTCTTTGTTTAATAATAATGCAGAAAGAAAAAAAAAATCAATTAATTTTTCTGTCGGTCTGGGTTTGCTGGGATGGGTTTCTGACTGCTTGTAGACTGGAGTAACTCCAGGTGTAAGTTCACTACTCAACAAAGCAAGCAATGGCCTTGATTTAAAGACAAGCCCTGCTGCTGAGCACAAGACTCCATATTTTTTAGGCAAACAGGGAAAGCCCTTCCTAAATTTCCTCTTCTGAAGCAGCCTGCTTTCCTGTGGCTTCTGTGAAGCAGTGCTGCACATCTTTTCTTCTCCATATATTAGTGCAATCAAAATATATCTGATTAATCATAGTTTCTTTTTCCTCTGACTCTGTCTCCCTTTTGCATTTCCCAGCTACTTCTTCCAGAGCTTCTGTGCTCTCTTAGTGTGAATTTGGGCACATCTCAGGGACCTGGATGCATGGGCAGATGGAGTGCACTGGAAGGCTTTTTTGCCTACTTTGCTGCCCTCATTGGCATCTCCCACAGTGCTCCCTTAGGGCTTCCCATCAGTGCAGGCCACCATGAGGATGAGGAGCTGGGAGGAAGCAAGGGAGCAGCAGAGCTAGGATGGGGGTTCCAAGGCAGGACAGTGAGGATGAGCAATCAGAAGAGGTGTGGGGGGGATAATTTATATTCCTGGCAAGCAAATGGTTCCCTTCTATGTTCCTGGCAGTTATCATTTAGTCATCCCTTCCAGCCCTTGCAACACCTGGCACATGCAAATCATGCATGGAAACCAAGGCCGTTTTACTGCGAATCTCCTGTGTTGGCTCTGCTTACAGCCAGTTCTGGCCCCTGCCAAGATCCAGCATGACTGAGAGCATGTAGATGCTTCACTCTGCTTCATTTGCAAGGCTTTTTTATCTGGAGGATCCTCCTAACTCTTTACCATGCCAGGTACAAAGGTGGACTTGATGCCATCTCAATACGATTTTCAATTGCATCTTGAGACTAGGCTGAGAAAGTCAACCAGCAGGCATCCAACAGCTGTACAGCTGAGGTCCCAGGACTGCAGAGGGATGGAGGGATGGCACTGGCTGCTCAGGGCCCCAGCTGGCTGATGACAGAGCCTGCAGGTGCCTCTGCAGATTTACCTGCCTGTCCTGAGCAGGGAGGGAGGGAGAGGCAGGTGGGGGCATGGGGCAGCAGAGAGAAAGAGGACTCAGGGAGCTGGCACTCCAGGAAAGCCTGGAGGATTGTGCCAGGTGGAGCAGGACTGGCACCTTGCTTCTGCCCTCCCTTTCAGTTTGCCTCTGCATCAGATGGCAACACACAGGCTCCTGCCTCCTCTGCTCCTTTGGAGAAACCCAACAAGCAGCACACACCACACTTCCCTCCTCCCCAGACTGCAGGCTGGCAATGTCCCTTTTTACAGACTAATTTAGTGCCTGTGAATCAACCCTCAGCCTGCCCTGAGCTGACCACCCACTCTGAAGGTGTTTATATTTTCAACCCAGGCATCTTAGTAATAGTTCTCGGGCAGGCTGTGTCTTGTTCCAAGATGCTCTTCACATAGGTTTGAGCAAGTGACTGGCCACCATTTCAGTAATATCTGTCTTCATTCCAGTGATTTAATCACAAGTGGCTGAGCTTCCATCTGTTCAAGCTAGATAATGGCAGAAGCCTGAGACATAATCTCCCTTCCACGAACTGTCCCTATACGCGACTCAGCGTTTCAGGAAGGGAACATTTCTCTTGATTAATAGTAGCTTTTTGCTTAATATGTGCTCACAAAAAAATCTAGGAAGACTCCACTAACCTAGGGCAAAATGTATTTTTCATTTGTATTATCTCTAGCAATTACTAAGGCAATAAAATATTGATGTGGGGGGAAAAAAATGAGAGAGGGAGAGAGAGAGAAAGCTTTGGTTTCGTAGTAAAGCACAGAGAAGTATTGATACAAAACCTGTGAAGCATTGCTTGTGCACTGCTGAGAGTAGTATTGCTTGGACACTTTGCAAATTCCAGGGCTTCATCCCTGCCTTGCAACAGATAACTCCAGGTTTCAGCAGTGTGTTCCAAGGGGTATTTTTAGGGGTTGCTTTCTTGGCTCCTGTAGAACTAAAAATCTCATTTATACACTGCTGTACTTGGAGCCAAAAGTTCTATTGTCAGCTCCCCCACTATGGGAGCCCTGTCTCTTAATTGGGATTTAGGAAAGGGCAGGTATCCAGCAGGGCAATGTTAGCCTTCTGAAGCCAGGCTGCTGACTTTACAGGGGATTTTGCCTTTGATTCTTTGGGACCTGATGAGGCTTCTCACTCAGGAGATGAGGAGCCAAACCCTCCTGGCATCTTCCCCCGCGTGAGTCTGGTGTAGCTCCCAGAGTTACCAGGCTGCTGATAACATCCACATTCTGACTCCTAATAAAACCCTGGCTCTCTACTTTATTTTAATTATTCTTGATCCCTTAAATGTAAAATCCTTTTTCCAAATGTTCACTTAAGTGGCTACTATTAAGTCTTTATCAGCTCTGAGCATTTCAGCCTCTTGTACACAGAAATTTCTCGATCTGACAGAATAAGAAATGCATTTACATGGCCTAAGCTCTTAAATTGTCCCTTTCAATTAATGCCCCATCATGGAGCAATCTGGAAACCATTACTCAGTAACTCTTCATTATAATTGCTTGCAGCTGAATATCCAGGCCTTGGTAATATAAGAATAAAAGAAAACTCAGTTAGTAACAAGTGCAATTGATTCCATTCAGAATTCCCCTGGTGCTTTGCCATGTTTGGCCTGCATGAGAGGAAACAAGAGGATTTTTTTTCTTTCTTTCTTTCTTTCTTTTTTTTTTTTTTCCCTTTCAGCCCCAGGAAATGAATTGGCAGACATAAGCTGGTCTGTGTGCTGCTTGCCTTCATTTTTCAGCTGGTCCTTGTTAAAAATGAGACGGTGGGGCTCCTAGCTTTTTTTTTTCCCTCCCCCCCCCTTTTTTTTTTTTTTAAGTAGAGCACTTTTCTGGTAACAGATAAAACTACAATGCCTCAATTTGCTGCATGCTAACAGCAACCAGAAGCGGTCACCCCCTGTGCTTTTAATAACCAGACCTGGAACTTTCTTCAGTTCATTCCAGGATTCCTTGCTGTAGGATCATTTTCTTCCTTGACCTCAGCTTTATGACGACTCAAGCAACTCTGGAAGTGAACTTTTCTCTTCCTCCTCAACCCAACCATCCACCAACACCCACACAGAAAGATGGGAGTCTGCTGGCCTTACATATACACCTGCCTTGTCCACCTCACAGAGGTGAGTCCAAGGGCCATAAATCAGGAGTAAAGGAAACTTCACACTGGGTAGCTTTGGAACAAGTGAAGTGGTTCCCTTCAGATAACATCCTGGCTTCCACAGATGTGGTACTGACATTTTGCCTCCTGCCTGTTCCCAGGGCATGTTGTTTCCCATCCGCTCACCCGAGTGCATCTGGGCTCCTGTGAGCATCTGGGCTCTGCACTTACCCACTCCCATGGCTGCTCCAGAGAGATCAAATCCTAGCAGCCACAGCAAATGCCAGATACTGTGAAGACAGAGAAGCTTTCTAAATATGTGAAACAATAAAGAGGGTTAGTAAAAATTCCCAAGCTGCCAGAACACGGTGCAGGGGTTTAGCAGCTGTGCCGTACGGAACCATGTAAAGTGCATCCCTGGTGCTTCACTTCTTGCTTGCTGGTGATGCTTTAGGTCCAGTCAGGACTAGAACTCTCCAGCAACACCTCCACAAAGCTGCTTTCTCCATTGCCACCCAGCAGTGGTGACAGAGCTGCTGATAGGAGATCCCACCTACTGCTACAAGCAGAAAGAGAGAGGCTCCTGGTGCTTGGAGCACCTCATCCCCACACCTGTGCTTTGGAGTTGGGAGCTGCTGCTTTCCACAGCCACCTCACATTGCTGTGCTGCACATAACAGCTGCCATTACTGAGATGCTGGGCTGCTCCTAGTCTGCATCTGGGAGGTCTGGATGTCCCAAATAGCCTTCTTGAAAGTGGCCTCAAATGATACTCAGAGGGCTGCAGCAGCTCTACTATGAGGACAGGCTGAGAGAGTTGGGGTTCTGCAGCCTGGAGAAGCGAAGGCTTCCAGGAGACCTTAGAGTAGCCTTCCAGGATCTGAAGGGGGCTCCAGGAAGGCTGGGGAGGGACTATTGACAAGGTCTTGCAATGCCAGGACAAGGGGCAATGGGTTTGAAGTGGCAGAGGGGAGAGTGAAAGTGGATGGTAGGAGGAAGTTGTTTGCAGTGAGGGGGGTGAGACACTGGCACAGGTTGCCCAGGGAGGTTGTGGGGCACAGAATCACAGGATCTTCGATCATGTTGGGTGATTCTGTGCTCCACAACCTCCCTGGAGGTGTTCAAGACCAGGTTGAATGTGTCCTTGAGTGACCTGGAGCAGATGCACAGTGTCTGGCCAGTCTAGTTGGTGATGTGCAGCAGTGTGGTGACATCTCCCCCAAAGCACAAGGCAAGGCATGAGAGCTGATGCTGTGGTACCACCCAGCAGCAAACAGTGGGAACAGATGGTTGGTGGTTGGTGCCTGACACTGGCAGCTGCCAGAGCTGCTTCAGAGATGGAGGCAGCCTCAACAGTAAAGCAACCCTGCCAAATGATCTCCATCTGACTCCCCAAGCAGTCATAGAAGAGATCTGTGTAGCTACAAATTCTTACCTCCGGTTAAGGCAGAAGGAAAATATAATTTTTTTACAGTTTTTCATTAAAAAAAAATAAATCTGAACAATAATTTCAACTTTTCTCTTTAAAATGCATGTGGAAAACCAAAGGGATTCTTTTCACAGCAGGGAAGCTACCATTTCATTTTGGAAAGCTGTTTTTGCTAAGAAGATGGAAAATTTCTCTGTAAAATACAGATTTGCTTTATTGTGTTTTATTTTTTCCCTCCTTGCTTTCAACAGATGCATGGCGATGAATTCCTTTCTGCAAAAGGTAACAGTATTGTGGTTTTTTTCCTTTATGGATTTGGTTGCTGCTGTAGGCCTGACTGCAGCTCAGCATTATTTTCACATGGGCTTTCTAAATGCATCTTCCAAAGTGTTGCTAGTTAGATGAATGGGCTACTTTTGGAATGAACTTCCCTGGAAATCCTTTGGACTCAGAATCATAGAATCATAGAATCAGGCAGGTTGGAAGAGAGCTCCAAGCTCACCCAGCGCAACCTAGCACCCAGCCCTAGCCAAGCGACCAGACCATGGCACTAAGTGCCCCATCCAGGCTTGTCTTGAACACCTCCAGGGATGGGCACTGCACCACCTCCCTGGGCAGCCCATTCCAATGCCAATCACTCTCTCTGGCAACAACTTCCTCCTAACATCCAGCCTGAACCTGCCCTGGCACAGCTTGAGGCTGTGTCCCCTCCTTCTAACATCCCTTTATAAGACTGCCCATTGGTTTTGATTGTGTCCCACCCAGTGCCAAGCCCTAAGCACAGTAATGGTGCTGTGAAAGAGCTTCATGATTCGAGTCGTGGAGGCTTCAACTTTCTAACAACAGCTTGAACACTCCTCTCTTGCTGCAGTGTCTGTAAGAGTTTGGACACTGCTGTTTTGCCACAGAAGAACCATAAATGGTTTGTTTTAAAGATCACTTGGGAAGATTCAGCACAGACTGTGAGCAGAAGCTCAGATGTATCTTGTCTTTTCACTTCTTCCAGTTGTCCCCAGCAGCAGGGACTTACAGCTGGAGACCGCAGCTCAAAACCTTCCTTTTGTATTTGTATAAGCTACCTTGAAAAGGAATACAGCTTTTGTAGATGTGATTAAGAGAGGTCCTGTAGCTTGGCATTTACCCTTCTTTCCTAGGTCCTAAACAGGCAGATGTGGGCCTGAACAGTACTCTCCTATATTTTGTGTGAGAGCCTTATCCACATTTGTGTAGTCACTGCATATAAATGGACTACCTCCCTTCTTCTGTCCAGGCCTACAAATGCCACTGCAATCCCTTTGTGACATCAGCTCCTCCTTACCAAGTTCCCTTTGCTTTTACTAAAAAAAAAAAAAGCTTGCAAAATATATTTCCTTGGATGCAAAACATTTTTTTTATTAGTTGAGGAAGGAAGTATTTTCCATTCTAGGTCTAAAAGAAGCAAATTCTCTCTTTCCAGTTCAGCCACCAAATTAAAGGCAATGGATTTGCACAGCTCTTGTGACAACCATGGTCTCTGTAGCAGCTCATGCCAGCATCCATGACAACACTGTACATCAGTGTGCTTTATGGGTACAGCCTCACACTGCAGTGCAGGACACTTTCAGAGTGATCCTCAGCTACATCACATGTGGCTGTAGCAAACAATGCATCTAATGCCACACTAGTAAAAGATTTATGATTCAGAGAGCAGAAGATAAATGGTTCCAGTCCCTGGATACTTTCAGAGCAAGTTCCTTTAGTTCATATGGTTAAAATTGATCTTTCCATTGTCTCTTGTATGAAATGACCAAAACTAATGACGTTAAGTAATCAATGTGAAAAGTCATGCATAAAGAATTAAACCAAGAAAAGAATGAATTGCAGTGTCAGAGGCTGCAGACAGTAAGGGATCAGCCCTGACTGGACATGTCAGAGACATCCAACCTCTGAGTACTTCACTCCAGCCTGTACCCACACTTAGAACAGAGGAGCCCCTGTTGTGTGAAGGAGAGCAAGCCAAAAGCAGTGCTGCTTTAGCAGACACATGGCCTCCCATAACCTGCAAGCCTCTGAGAGCTGTCAGTACTCAGAGAACCTGCAAAGGAGCAGAGCCAAGACTTGAAGGGCAGGGGGCTAGGGTGAGAATGCTCTGTGTACCATCTGCAGGCTGCTCACTGCCTCAGTGTCTCCAGGATTTCTTCCATTGCTCTGCAGAGTCCCTTAGGATCAAACATGTGCAAAGTACTACAACTCTAAAGAGTAAGATTGATGGAATCTGGTTTCCAGTGGCTCTGTGTTTGGAGTCTTAGCCTTGTAACAAGCTGTGAGGCTTTCTCTAGCTATGCCTGGGGAAACTGATGCCAGTACTCTCCTAAATTCACCAGTGTCTAGTAGCTGCCAGCTTTTGTGGCCAAGCCGGCTCAGCAGCCTTTATGCCAGCGTGGGAACCACCGGGATCTGTCTCCCCTACATGGCCAACTGTTTAATGACATTTACAGAACCTAATGTCTTTGAGACTCCTACGGCTCAAGTGTAGTTAAAATCTCCTGTTAAGCTCATAGGGAGAGGTGAGGGAGGGCACTGACTGATGTCTGTGCTCTGCTCCTCTGCATGGATCTCCTTTTCTTAGGAAATCTGAGGGCAGTTGCTAAGCATCAAGCCCCTCTTTGGGATGCTCCCTGGACGGCTGTTGGAGCCTGCTTTCTGCAGCACACAATGCTAAGCTATGCAGCAGCCACAGAGGTGGTAGCAGAGCTCAGGGACAGGCAACCTGGTTTCTGGCTGCTCTCCTTCCCATAGAAAGTGGTGCCCACTGCAGAGGAATGGCTCATTCCTGCTTTGAAATGTGCTGAAACACTGCTGCATAACTCTGGCTATTTACCCTCCTTATTTGCTTTTCACATATGTTCCTTTCAGGACTTTCATTTGCCTCTTGCTTCTTTTCTCTTGTATTTATTTTTCATAAACCTTTATGAATTCTGAAACAGAGATTTGATGGTTCTTTTAACGTTGGATCTGTTCAGAGTCACCTAACAAGGCTTAGTCTTGAATCAAAGTGGGTTTGAAGCAGTTCCTCACTTCTCACTCTGGCTGGCTGGAAAGAGAAAGATGGGAGAAAAGGGGGCAAAGCTGGGCTGTAGAATTGATTGTGAAAAGTTTTCTTTGCTGCTCTGGGTATTGGAGTGTAGTTTCCACTTTAACCTTCCAGAAGTCTCATCTCTTTCTAAAATCCAGACTAACAGGTATGAACAGAGGCTTGGGGATGAGCTGGCAGAGTCTCTTTTCTCACCAGAAGGAGTATGCATTTCTGTGGCTGACAATTAGGCTTCACTTCTGCTATAAAAGATGCCATTTCCCTGCTTGTTACACCCAGGAGATAGGCTGAGCCTAGTGCCTGGCTCCTGGGGTCTGGACCCCATGTGCAGTGCACTGGAGGTCACATCCACCCCTGGAGTTCAAAGTCTGACAACTCAGGAGAGTTCAGCTTTGCTTCTGGATTGTGAATTCTCAGAGCAAACACCACTCAGACCTCTTCCAGAGGATGAATTAACTAACTCTTAAGAGATGTCAGCTTTGCAGAACTTCATCTGGGGACCCCAGTGATGGCAAGCTCAGCATCTCCTGCCCAACATTAATTTCAGTAGTTGACATCACCTAACCTCCAGACGTGGATGAAAAGCTTGGAAGCAGTGAGTAAACAGCTCACAGGAGGTGTACTTATGTGAGGACTTGCTCACTCCTAGCATGCCCATATACATGATAAGGGACCCTGCCTCTGGCTCTGGTGTGACAGTTTGTCTCAATAGCTGGTGAGGATGACCCTGGGGTCCCCCCCTGTCTGTGTCACCTGCAGCACATCTTCTCTTTCCTGTGGATGACCAAGGGATGCCCATCACTGCCAGGAGTAACAGCAACAGGAGGCAGGAGAGCAGCAGTAATGTCTCAGCACAGAGCAAAGGCTGAAACCCAAGGTGTTGGGACCTTCTGGTTTCTATGAGCTGAGGTACTGGGCTTTGCTGCCTGCAAGTCATGACCCCATTCCCCCTGTCCTCCAACTCCCCCTGCCCCCCCTTCATGAGGAAGGACTTCGATTCTTTATCTTCTACCTCAATGCTCTTTTTTACCTTTCCTGCATCCCATTATATTGATTTTAGCCCCAGTCTCGCTCCATTTAACCTAGTGTTAAAGGTCCAGACCTTCAATATTTATTCACTTAATGTAGCCAAATGCAGCCAATAGCAATCAAAGCCTGACCTCCAGCATCCTGCTGCAGCACTTGGCCAAAGTTAAAGGCTCATTGCCACAGGAGAGACCCGAAGGAATCAGAACCTCTTCAGCCCCTGCTTCCCTCCCCCCTGCCCCCTACCCCAAATACTCTGCAAAATAATACCAGGGCACTAAATTAGACCTCATTACCTCTTGAGTCACTCGATCCAGACCTCCCTTACATAGTAATGAGTACTGATTTATTGTGATCATTATTTGGGCATTACAGGTCACTAAATAACCTGGTCTGCCCACACATGTCTTCTGAGCTAATAAATATCCTTATAGGAAATATTTTTGAGCCAACCAGCCTTCAGATTGGTCCAGTAACTTAAGTCACATTAATTTTCTTAATGTGTGTACTGCTTTGATAGGAAAGCCTCAGGGATGGAGGCAGAAAAGGAGGCACAGAAAATTCCCTAAACACAGCTTTCCTCAGGCTGGGCTTTCTGCATGGAAACTGGGGAAGTGGTGCAGAGCAAGGTCAGTAGGGAAGATCAGAAACAGCCTTAGAAAATGTGTATTTAAAATCAACCAACACCTGCCAAGGCTTGACCTGGAGCTCCATGAAGTAATGGAAAGATTCCCATTGAGCTTAGTGGACCTTGGACCACATCCAGGTGTTATTGAGAGGATAAGTGTACGTGCATCACTTGTGCACACACATATACAGCTATATATCCCTTAAAAACTTCAGAGCAAATGAAAATGATTCAAAACGTGCTCCAGGAACCAAATGGCACTGGAGTTTCTGGAATTTTAGGTTGTGTGTGCCCACCAGTGTGTACACATTGCACAAAACCAGAGGGGATTCAAATTTGGCAGAGCCGAAATGATATCGATTGTTTTATTTATCTAGGTGAAATCTCCAAAGGACTCATTAATTTCAGTTAAAAGGTGAACAAAGCAAGCCCAGGGGTATTTCTGAAATATGTGACTCCAGAAGAGACAATAGAATGAGGGAAAAAAAAAAAAAAAGATTTATTATTCAAGAAAGATAGAGAGGAAAGGGCTGAAAGCCCCACTCTGCCAGCCATCACACAACATGTTTTATTGGCTTACTGCTGGCAAATCCTATAATGCATTTTCATTATTTATAGAAATAATTCTGGATTAGTTTGCCATAAAGAAATTGGGCTGGACTGTTTTAAAAATTACAGAAATTAGATGAAATCAGGCTCTTTGAATTATCCATGAGCATTGGGTTAATATAATCAATACTTTAGCCATTACAGGTTGACGTCGCATCTCGAGACAATTTTCTAACTTAATAAGATTAGAAATAATAAACTGGTATTATTTCTTTGTGAATTGGGGCCTCTGACCCAGTAATTTAATAGCTTCATTATTACAGCCCTGGAATGCAGAAAGACCCAGAACACTCCCTATTATCACAACTGTGCTTTGTCCAAATGATAGGACTTTTTAAAAAGCAAAATACAAAACTGCTACCAAAGAGTGTCCAAGGGCTGTGGCTCATGTTTGTCACTAGATCATGGTTGTGGCTTGGTTTGCAGTCCCTTGCTCTGTAATAGTACAGCATGCATGGTGGCACGTTTGGAAAGGAAGGAGATAAAGCTTGCTTTCAGAGTTCTGTTGGAGGAGAATGTTGGCAAAGCTGTCAGTGCTTTGTGCTCTTGCTGGGGTTTGTTTTTGTGGCTGCTATTCTGACCTGTTGACTTTGCAATAAGGAATGAGAAACAATCTGTTGGTTGTAGAAACAGGGGTCCAAGCCTGGCTTTTCCAGATTTCCTACCTCTGTGATTGAAAGTGAGCCCTATGGAAGCCAGGACAGACAACTCTTCTAGTGCCAGGACAGTCAGGATGTCGTCTTCCATCAACTTCTGATCCAGAGAGCAGGAACTTGGTAGGGAATTTCCATTCTCCTGCTATGTGACTGTTTTGTCTATTAATGTATCAGGTCCAGAACAGAGATTGGAGTCCTGTGTGCAATTCTGGAGCCCTCAGCACAGAAAGGACATGAAACTGTTGGAGTGGGTCCAGAGGAGGCCACAAAGATGCTCAGAGGGCTGCAGCAGCTCTGCTGTGAGGACAGGCTGAGAGAGTTGGGGCTCTGCAGCCTGGAGAAGAGAAGGCTTCCAGGAGACCTTAGAGTAGCCTTCCAGGATCTGAAGGGGGCTACAGGAAGGCTGGGGAGGGACTATTGATGAGATCTTGCAATGCCAGGACAAGGGGCAATGGGTTTGAAGTGGCAGAGGGGAGATTGAAAGTGGATGTTAGGAGGAAGTTGTTTGCAGTGAGGGTGGTGAGACACTGGCACAGGTTGCCCAGGGAGGTTGTGGAGCACAGAATCACAGAATCTTCGATCACGTTGGGTGATTCTGTGCTCCACAAGCTCCCTGGAGGTGTTCAAGGCCGAGTTGGATGAGGCCTTGAGTGACCTGTACTAGTGAGAGGTGTCCCTGCCTATGGCAGGGGGTTGGAACTGGCTGAGCTTTGAGGTCCCTTCCAACCTTACCATTCTGTGATTCTCCGATTTCCATTTGCCATGTGCAGCTCTGAGCACTACAGACTACTGTGCCCAGATAACTCTATGGCAGGATGCAAACAGTGCTTGTGCCAAGCCTCCTGCAGTGGAGTGAGGCAAATGCACCTGAGTGCCTTTCACTTCATCCCATGGTGAATCTTAGGTGAAACCCTCAACACTCAGCAGTCTGAGAGGAAACAAGTCTGGCACTCCTGCGTACGGCGACGTGCGCCAGGGAACATCTGCCCCACAAAGGTTTTAAAGGCTAACCCAAGCCCAGGGACTGAGATGCTCACAGGGGCTGAAGCTGGATTTTGGGTTGCAGGACATACAGCAGGGTATAGCTTTTCCTCAGCAGCATCATTCAGAAGATTAAATCCTTATCTTTCCACCCCTTTTCTCCTCCCTGTGGAAGACACACTTCAATCCTACCTGCTAGAAAATAGTCCTACCTTAGAAACATCTGCAGTGCAGAGATGTTGGCAAACAGCATTTGTTTTACTCCTTATCTTCTCCCTGCACCATTTCTAACTGCATTTGAGAGAAATAGAAGGGCTCATTCAGAAGGATGCTAATTCAGTTATCTCTACCTGTAATAGACCCCCGTGTGGTCATTCCCAAATCTCTGGGCTAAGCTCATTCACACACACACACATCTGTTACAGCAAATGCCTTCTGTGAGCTTGAAAGGAAACATAACCCAGGATGATAAAACATCAAGGAAAAGAGCAGACTCAGCCAAACAATCACTCCTCTGAACTTCTGCTTGAGAGATGTCCACTGTCAGACGCATTTCTGCACCTCTGCATCTAGCTTTAACTGGCAGGTTTGCGAGAGCAAGGGAGGGAGAAAAGGGACACACTGAGTATTGTGCTTGCACCACTGCTAAGAGTGAGGGAAACATCTCTGAGTTTCTCTTTGGAAGCAGAGAGAGGGTTATGGCAGAGGGTTATCTGTCCTTCAGAGTTCAGGCTGCAGCTTTTTAATATTTTGTATTGAAATCATCTAATTTGGGCTTAGTTTTAAGCCTAGCAACACCAATCACAGCCTAGGATCCACATGGCAATGGAGCCATCACACTCTATGAGCACTACATTACCTGAACTTCACAGAGGAGAAAAAAGGAGTCCTTAGGTGGTTTACTCAGGGACTGCAGCCACTGAGGGAGTGGAGAAATGCAGCATTCCTGCTTCTCGGCAGGAGGATCCCCTGCCTGTGCTTCCCATTTCATCTGCTGGGTTGCTTTTGCATGATGGCAGGCCAGCTATGCTTTGATGTCCCTCACTGACAGGAGGTAGTGTGGGGCAGGAGGGGGCAGTGGCTTCAGACATGTGATGGGAAGCTCTCGATTGCCAGCTCGTTTGCTCAGCTGTGTAAGACTTGATTAGTTCTTTGCTCTGCTTGTAACAGGGTAAAAAGTATTTTGCTATTGTAACAGAAGAGTACTTTGATGATGGAAATGGTTTTTTTTTTGGGTAACCAGAAAATTGTAAGATATGTGGATGTATAAATACATTTATATAGAGAGGAAAAAACCCCAATATTTGCTTTCAGCATGGAATTAACCCTAAGATGGGAGGCATTTATAGGACCTGTGGCTCCATGGTTAGCTTTGTGCAAATGCTATTTTCTGTCTCAAGATGGGAGGCATTTATAGGACCTGTGGCTCCATGGTTAGCTTTGTGCAAATGCTATTTTCTGTCTCCCACAAAGGTGTTGGCGTTTTTTATGGTGCTGTATATTTCCAGTTGCCCTGGACGCATAACCTGTGCCCGTTTAGAAACATGGAGCAGGAATAAAAAGGCACAGATGCTGTGAGCTCCAGGCAGCCATGGGGTATTTTGCCTGCTTTCGGCAGCACACACAACGCTGCCTCCTGCAGCAGCCATGCCCAGGCTCTGGTTAGTATCTCCGAAACAGCCTGTTAAGACTGTTACTACAAATTAGAGTCTGGATCATTCTACAACGAAAATAGACTTCTTTCATCTTCCAGATGGCTGTCTGATTGGGAACTGGGCAGGATCACATTTCAGGTTGTGACTTAATGATTCAGGACAATATTTATGGTTATTACCTGACAGAGGGCAGCGAGGAAAATTAAAGCGCAGACCCATGCTTCATTTCTGACAAAAAACAAATTCCTGACAGTTGTGTGTATTGGAGGTGGCATCTTTTGCTCGGGGCAAAGTCCAAGTGTAGCTCTGCATCCGAGCCAGAGCTGCCAGGGGCTGCTGGAAAGCCCGGCCAGGCCAGCTTCACCATCCCCACTCTCATGTATGTGCTATGGTCAGAGACAATCTACTGCTTCCCTTGGAGGAGGGCTTGGGCAGACAAGGTACAAACATGAGTGAGAGCTTTCAGAGGGGAAAAATAACATCATTATACAGTGTATTTGTTTGAGGGCTGCAGTTGTCTGAAATATTATCCTTTGGGGAACGTTTTGGACATAATTATTGCCGCAGGATAATCCCTCCTGGAGAAAACAGGGAATAATTACGCGTGCCAGTTGCAGATAGGATCCTGCGTGTGATTTGCCCTGCAAAAGATGCTCCTTGTGATACCAGCTGGTGGGTGTGCAGGGTATGTTGAAGCAAGGGGCAATGGTGTTTGGCTAAATCATACTGAAGCTAGCTAGGCTGGTTCTTTCCTAAGGGAAAGAAATTTATTAGTGTTCCTCTCCTGGTTAATCTTTTGCTTTGCATATGGACTAGACTGGCACTTCTTTTTTTTTTTTATTTTTTATTTCTTTTTTTTGATTGTTGGCTGCTAAATAAACAGATAGCCCTTATGAAAGTGACTGCAGCCCACAGCTTTAGGCTTCTTGTAAATCGACTTCAGGCTGCAGGATTTCTTAATGAAACAAACAATTCTGAGAGAAGAAAAATAATAAAGCTGGGAAGATGGCTGCCCTGCCCAGAGCTGCAGCTTGCTTTATCCCTGAGCTAAAATAAGCTCTTTGAATTCGCAGATAGGGATACAAGGAATATTGTTTCAATTAAGAGTATCTTATTTAGGGAAAAATATTATGTCCCCATCTGTTAAATATTACTACAAATCAATCAAAATATTTATTATTTAAGAAATGCTTTTCCTAGAGGAAAGGTTCTTCTCAGTTATTTGATTCAGATCTTTCTACTCCTCCTTTTAGCTCTTTTTTTTCTGTGTCCTTGCCCTGACAAATGTCTCATCCAGCAGCACCCAGCCACACTGTGGCACCCCAGAAAGGGTCCTTGGCTTCTCCTTCCCCAGCTCACCTCTGATCCTTCTTGTGGTAGCACATCAGTGGACCACCAGGCAAATCTGCTCACTGATGTTTGCCTCTAGCTGTTTTGATTTATGCTGGGATTTGCAGAGCTACCCTGGGGAGAGAAAACCATGGGGTGTGAGGCATTCAAATGTGCTTGCATAGCAGAGAGATATTAGTCACAGCCCTGCACAGGGAAGGCCAGATGAAGAAGGTGAAATACGGCTGGGCGCTTGCTCCGCCGCGCTTTGGAACCAGACAGTTACATAATGAAGGGCTGGAGGAGTTTGTGTGCTTGCTGGAATGAGATCTGCCTCCATCCTTTCATAAACAACTAACCCACCCTCAGCAAGCAACAAAACCAAACAAAAGACTCTGAGCACCGAGATAACAAGGGAAATGTATGTATTTCCTTCTGAGTCTTCGCCATGCCTGTGGCCATGAGGTGCACGTTTGGCTTTCGGCTTTCACCTGCATTTCAACCGGAGCAGGCTCAGTGCGTGAGGATCTTGAGCAAGGTCCTTGCCAAAGACCCCCAGACTCAGCCCAAATCTGCAAGAGCCCTGCCAAATCCCTATGCTGGGCCTCTCCAGTGTGTGAACCTCCCACGGAAGCACACAGGCTGAAGTTTCTTTGGCAGGGACTGATCTCTGCTTTCCTCTTCATACCCATCTGAACACTCACACTGTTCGCACCCAGGCTTCATCCCTGGCTCTGTAAAGGGCCAGGCTCACCCCAAAGCAGCAGCCCCAGCAGTAGCTGCCTCACAATCACAACCCTTTCCACAGCTGGCATCTGACAATGGTCAGGCACTCTAAACACTTTCTTAATTATGTGGTGGTGAGCAGTTCATTAAAAGTGGGGTTGTGGTGTACAATTAAAGGGAAAATGTATAAACCATCTGATGTTGTCAGTATCTGTAGCTCAATGTGAAATTACACCAGGAGCAGGAGACTGTTGTCTGAAAAATCCATTTTGCTGTCGTTTTTATGGCTGTGTTAGATAATAAAATCAAGAGAAAGATGACTAGAATAACAATTGTATCTCTTCCTGGGTGAGAAGAGAGGGGGAGGAGGGGAAATGGGGAGATGGATGCATGAAATCTCTTGTCTAAGCAAACAATCTACATACATTTGCATTTGCATGCAATCATTGATATAAAATGTTGTCTTCATTAACATCAGGAGCTTGAGATAGGCATTATTGCCTGACCCCTGACTTGGCTGCCTCTGCTAAAATAAGGACTGGTGGCTCTTAAACCTACCAAGCAGCCTTCATTCTCTGCACTTGCCTGTACTATTGCAAGTGCCCAAAGATGTACTAAGGAGTGGCTGACATCAATGAGAGGTGAGCACCCAGGTCCAGGGAAGCACAAACCCAGATTAGCACAAGCCCTGTGCAGTTCTGGAGCCCACAGCACAGGAAGGACATGGAAGTGTTGGAGTGGGTCTGGAGGAGGCCACGAAGAGGACAGGCTGAGAGAGTTGGGGCTCTACAGCCTGGAGGAGAGAAGGCTTCCAGGAGAGCTTAGAGTAGCCTTCCAGGATCTGAAGGGGGCTCCAGGAAGGCTGGGGAGGGACTATTGACAAGGTCTGGCAATGACAGGACAAGGGGCAATGGGTTTGAAGTGGCAGAGGGGAGATTGAAACTGGATGTCAGGAGGAAGTTCCTTGCAGTGAGGGTGGTGAGACACTGGCACAGGTTGCCCAGGGAGATTGTGGCTGCTCCCTCCCTGGAGGTGTTCAAGGCCAGGTTGGATGAGACCCTGAGTGACCTGTGCTAGTGGGAGGTGTCCCTGCCTATGGCAGGGGGTTGGAACTGGCTGAGCTTTGAGGTCCCTTCCAACCTTACCATTCTATGATTCTATGATTAGGTTTCATTGGCATAAAAAGCAATAGGTCACTACATGGTGTGACAAGGAGTATGGTGGTATTAAGAAGGAGTTTTGGGGAAGTGTGTCCTACACTGCCCAGTCCTTCTGCACTATGGAGCTTACCCAGTCTGACCTCTCAGCCACACTGTGCTAGCAGGTTGAGTTTTGCATTGCTCTGCCATGGCAGAGGGGCCCAGAGATGCTGACTTGACATCAGTTTCATCTCCAGCTCAGTTTTGTACCCAGCTCCTGTTCCCAGCCTGGCTCTTTCTCAGGAGATAGGTGTGATAGGTGTGATGCCACCACCCCTCATGCCTTCTGATATATTAGGATAGCTGCTAATCAGCTACAAACTTAAAAAAAAAAACCCAAGTGGACAAATACATAAATCTCTTTCTGATGTGGAGATAAATATTCCAACAGCACCTGGCACTCTGCTTCAAAATATGCAGCTTTTACAAACTAGGGATGTGGCCAGCCCAGCAAATTCTCCTGCCCTTCTTGGAAGGCTTTTTGTCTTGCAGAGCTGACTGATCCAAAGCTCTAATGAGCCAGATATTCTGTCCTGTTTCAAAACAGCATTTCCCCCCCTTAATTAAAAAGAAAAAAAGAGGAAATAATTTCTTTGAATGCAAGGTTTGGAACAGCTACAGGAGTTCAGAGAATGTCTGTGGTAATGAGGGTCTGCAGGAGTCAGTCAGGGCCGGTGACTTTCACAGAACTCAATGCCTTTCAGATTTTCAAAGGAAAATAAGCCAGTGACAAAAGCACAGCAGCTGCAAGCACACGAAGGAAATTAGTTGTAGCAGACTCGTAATTAAGCATTGGAAACTGATCAAAAACATTATCCTGTTAGTTTATGCCACAGCTCCTATCTGCCCCAAAATCAATGACACAAAAAATAAACTGGACGTGCTCTGAAGTTTTCTCATCTGAATGCATCCTGCCCTGCCTGTGGGCTGCAAAGTACGTTTGTTTTTGCAATAAAATATGCAAAGCACAGAGCAGGGGAAAACTGAGATGAAAAGGGAAAAAGCAGAACTGAAAGAGAAGGTTGGCAGAGGAATTGACTCTATCAGAACCAGGCTTTCCTAGAAAAAACAATGTTTGTGCAATGAGATAAGCAACCAGAGGTCTCTTCTGGTACATGCATTTTTTGCATTTCACTTTGCTGGGCATGTGAAGGAAACAAGACAAAATACCATTAAGTGATAGAAATCATTTAACAACAATAAAACAAAAGGATGGACTAAAAGTCTTGGAATTTGAGGGAAGGGTGTACTCGGGAAAGCTGGGCAGGAGTCTGTCTTTTGGAAATCAGCTGCTGTTCCCTTTCACTGTAACACGAGGTGGGGGCTGAATAAAACAGGGGCTATGGGAGCTGGGATTTTCTTAGAAGATTTTGGCCTGGTTTAGCACCTTTTGTACCAATGGAGCTGCTTCAGTTAGGAAAACAAAAATGAAGCCCAGCAGGTTGCAGACACTCATCCTCTCCTGGTGTGAGCAAAGTCCTCTCCCTTCCCAGGGCTGGTCCCATCACCTCTCTGCAGGGCACCCCTGCTTGGGCTGCACCAGTGGGGCATCTAATGCTGCTGCTGCTGTAGGAAGTCTTTGCTCACTTTCCTTTATGGATGGCAAGTTAAGGGGAGCTGTAGGATTTATGTGACCAAAAAAGCTACATTTCATAACAGAGGTGAGAGTAATTCATTTCTAGTAGGGCAGCAACAGAGATCTGTCCCTGTGCTCTGAAGGAAAGGTTTAGCTGGTAAAAATGAGCTTGAACATGAGACTAGTATTTGAAAGGCCCTGCAAATCCCTGCTCTGCTGTGTGATGTTTCCAAAGCAGTCGATGGAGGTTGTCTAACCAAACTGGGTGCTAGGCTTTGCTGCCTGCTCCCTGCTGTGGCTGCCGGGAGCGACTGCTGCCCACACCGCACCGGCAACATCATGTCCTTCAATCTGCTCAAAGCTGCTGCATCCAGAGGTAAACTGGCAGGATGATGCAGAAGCAGCCATAGCCACGAGGCCTTCACAGATCACAGACAGATGCAGGTGTGGTAAACCTCTTCCCTGGTGCTAAGTGCCCTAAGCTGTGCTATTGCAAACCGCTGATTCCGTTTGAAGTCAGCACCTTCAAAATTTGAGCTGTAATTTAAAGGTCTCAGCATGAATATAAAAACCTAACTCCAGGCTCTTTGCTTTATAACTCTTGGCATGAGACCCTGAGACAAAAAGCAGAGCAGAAGCACAAGAGTATCACTGTTATTACTGTGCCATGTGCACCAGCAAAATATATCACTGTGTGAATTTGCAGAAATGAGAGGAGAGAGACAGGGATGATGTGCTTTTGATACATCTGAAGCACCAGAAGATCTTTCATGAGCAGCAACGAGGCAGAGTTCATGAAAAGGTAAACCCCAGAATAAATTGGAAAGCTCTTTCCATTAGAGGTAGGTATTAAATGCCATATGTAGGTATGGGTTGGGTTTCTTTTTGGATGGTTTGTTTCCCCCCCACTCCCCAGCCCCCCACTCCAGTCATTTAGCCAGTGACAGGTATCTCAGCCTTCTAGGTTATGCTCTCTCAACTCATATTTATGGAGGTGAAAGACATCTGCCTTGAAAACCATGGAGTGGTTGCTTTTCTAAAATGCATATGAAGCAGCAATAAGGAGATGGATTCAGTGCAGGGGCAACTCAAGAGAAGGCAGTGCAGTGACACCACCAAATCACTTGTCTCACTGGTATTTTAATGCCTGTGCTGTGCTTAGCCATTATGATACCAGAAAGGCAAACACATGAGCATTGCTGTGCCTTCAGTGGGAGCCCACTAACCAAAAGGCTTGGGAATGTATCAGCATTTGGGTAAGCAAAAAATGTTGTTCTTACAGTATGTGTATGGTCTACTTTTCCTATGAAAATAAATATTTTGGGCAGAAGACACAACAAAAAAAAAATTATGCTTTTCAAGTTGTGCATATTAACTGGAAAGAGTCTTGTGTAGGCAATTATCTGAGCAAGAAGAGGCAGCAGGATTGCTTTTAGGTAACTACTGTTGGAGAAGCTCCTTGTCTAGACTGGGTTTGCACTGCTGAATACCACAGTCCCTCTGCCCCAAAGACTTGTATTAAATACTGACAACTCAGCTGGGTCCCTCTCAGTCTCTACCTTGCTGGTTTGGGCAATCTTTGGGACAAAACCAGTATGGTATTTCAACTGTGACAAGTGCTACTCTGTGTGAAAGACACCTTTTGAGCAACAGCTGGTACATGGCATATTGAGGTGTACAGAGAAGTAGGGCAGGACAGGTTGGTGCGTGGAAATGGGACCTAAAAGGAGGTGATTAAACCTGAGCCTTTCCTAGATCTGTGGAGGAGATGAACCTTTACAAAAAGGAAAAGGCCTGGAGGGACTATTTGGTTATGTGGCTAATCCCTTGCCGCTGCAGGCAGATGCATATGGACTTTGGAAGCTTCTTGAGAGGAGAAGGAGGCAGAGACTGGGGTGGTGGCTCAGCATCATCTGATGGACTTGGTGAGGAGAATGGAAGAAAAAGAGCAGAGAAATGGAATGCACATAATCATAATGAAAACAGTGGGAAGTTGAAGTAATAATTCTGCCCTTTTTTCACAAAGCCTGTCACCTCTTTGCTTCAAGAGCCAACTGGCATGCAAAGGAAAAACATTTGGGGTACTTGCTGCTGGAGCTGACTAATGTGTCAGCTGTTCTTAACATAGCTCTTCCATGTCTCTTGATAATCATATGCAAATGTCAGAAGGGCCTTGGGAGTGCATGAAGCAGCATCTGGGCCCTGTGGTGTTTCTGCAGTGGATCCCTGCTGAACCTTCCCCAAGAGCAGCAGCTAGCGAAGCCCAGCAGCTAGCGAAGCCCAGGAGGGCTCACAGGACTGATGCACCACTGCTGACTTCACTCAGCTGCAGGCATGTTTTGTGCCTGCCAAATTTTCCTGGTGCTCTTCTTCCAATCTCTTGCTCTGTGCAATATCAGAGAAGTCATGAAAGGCAGAGAAAATGTTCCCAAATCATGTGGAGGGGAAGGATTTAGAGTGAGCCAGATGGAAAAAGAGGTTCTCTGATTTATGATGGACTGTGGGGCAGATAACACTATGTAAGAGATAAAGGAGGGGGGAGATCTCTTAACCCCTTATCTACTTTTTGACACTGAGTGTATTTCAAGGTAGATAGGTGGCCTCTAAAAGGTTAAGTTTTTGTCAACAGCTGCCACATCCTACACAACCTTCCCACATGCCTCCCTGCTCTCCTCATCTGGGAATAGGAAACAACTGTTGCTATGGGGGGGGGGGGTGGGGGTGGTTCATCACTTGGAGATCATTCCACAGAGAAAAAACATGTTATGATTTATTCTCACCAGTCAAGAATTTGCCCCTTGATAATAGCAACTGCTATCCAAATTCCCAGGTAAGCTCTGGTGGTGTGGGCAAGTGTGAGTATGTACTTTAGAGTGCCTCGGAGCCCCAAGCATTTGGAAAGTGTATCTAATAATTGACTTTGTCTTATGTGTTTATAAACACACATCTGTTATTTGAGTTTCCACTTTGGGGTGAATTTATGATGATAGCCCATCTGCAGGAGCTCTGAGGATTTTTTTTGTGTGGAGATACTGTCTTTTAAGGCTTCAAGAAGTCAGTGGTGACTGCAGCATAAATATGGAGCAGGCTGAATCTGCCAGAGGCTTCACACAGCATGCAGTGATGTGACTTGCAGAATTTTGCTGTCTGATAAAGCTTATGGAAAATTCCCTCAGTGGATTTATTTTTGGCAGCAGACTAAACCAGACTCCAAGCAGACTGCACTCCAAAGGTTCAAAAAAGAATTTCTAATTTATTAGAGACTTCTTGGGTTTTTTTGCTCTCACATTTCACTCACGTTTCCACTCTTGATAAGCAATTGGTTCCTTCCTTGGGGAGCATGGGGAGGTAGTTCCTGCCTTGAAATTCTTGGAAGAACAGATAAATTGCCTCAGTTGAAGCTTTTAAAAGGAACCTTCCTGTAAATACTTCGGGCACAATGCATGCAGGTTTTAAAACTTCTTCCACTCTGTTCCTCTGCTGCTGGAAAGAAGGAATCTTTTTAAAACTTGCTTGCAGTTTTCTTTCGTCTCAAATTTGTGATGGGAGCAAGAACTCTCCTGCATCCCACTCAGCTCCAACGCTGGACTGAGAAGGGCACAGGGTTCTGGGGACACAGTGAGCAAGGGGTGCTGGAGATGTGAGAGGGGGACAGCAGCAGACCTCCTCGCAGCTGTGCCTTCTTGCATTGCTGCTGCTGCCCAGAGCCAAGTCAGTGCAGTGTTTCCTTGAGAGCCAGCTGCGGAGCAAGCACCACAACGTGTGAGAGACCCGCTGCCAACAAGCAAGAAGGTCAACATTTTATTTTTCTTATTTTTTTTCACCCCTCTCCTTTTCTTTTCCCTAATTCATCTCGGAGAGAGGAAACACGGCTGTTAAAAAAGTTTATTTGCAAAGGCAGAATGTACTGAAAGGCAACTGCAAGGAGCCCCTCTGAGAAGAGATATCGCTCTTATACTGAGCTGCCATCTGAGATTATCTGGAGTGGACGTCCTCAGAGACCAGCAGGAATTCTTTTCCACCAAAGACTGATGGAGGCTTCCCATTCAAATGTTTTAAAAGCTGTAGAGAATTAAAAATAGAAGCCTCGCTTAAGGGGGAGAGACTCCTTTGGGGGGTACTTTGTTTGCTTTGGTTTATATCTCCCTGGGTTGGAATGCAGTAAAAAACTGAAGAAATTAGAGTCTTGCAAAGAAATGTAACCTCATACAAAACTGAAGGGCAAGGAGCTCAGTTTGCATTCTGGTTTTATAATCAGTTCTGTTTATAGTAGGAAAGAAATATCCCCTTCTTGAATCCAGTGTATGAGGCTTTTCTTAGCTGTACCTCTTTAGATAAACATTAAAGGAAATGTATCTTCAGTGGTTTGTTATTAAGAGAGCAACTAATGGTAAATGCAGGTGTATACCATGAGCATGGTGGTGTCATATATGCCAACGTACATATACTCAAAGCCTCATCCAACCTGGCCTTGAACACCTCCAGGGAGCTTGTGGAGCACAGAATCACCCAACATGATCAAAGATCACATTGGGTGATTCTGTGCCCCACAACCTCCCTGGGCAACCTGTGCCAGTGTCTCACCACCCTCACTGCAAACAACTTCCTCCTAACATCCACTTTCAATCTCCCCTCTGCCACTTCAAACCCATTGCCTCTTGTCCTGGCATTGCAAGCCCTTGTCAATAGTCCCTCCCCAGCCTTCCTGTAGCCCCCTTCAGATACTGGAAAGCTAGAAGGGGAGAAATGTGGAGGGTGAGTCAAAACCCTGAAACCCAAATGTATGGATGGTTCTCACAGGTCAGGAGCCAAGCCTGTGCTAAAAGGGGTGATTTGATTAGCCCTGTGCTATTTCATGTGTGCAGCCCACCCATTTCAGCTCTAACAGTAAAGAACGGCTCCAGCTACAATGGCAAATTACTCACACCTGCTTATCATATGAGTGAGGCTCTGAAGAGGCAACACTCTATAATTGGTAGGCATCATCACAATTAATCATTTCCTGCAGGGAAGCTGAAATATGGTAAATATATTGGTTGCAGCTGAATGCTATCACCTGCTGCAGACACAGCTCACCTCTCTTTGCTTGCTATGCCAACAAAGGAATGTGCACAGTGCCACCACACCCTTTGCCTTGCCTGGTACCTGAGGAGCTTGCATCTTTGTTTCTGTGCTCTTGTGATGTTCCCTTCCTCAGCATCACTCTGAGCTCTTTTCTGTCCTGGCTCAGCTCACTCACCCAGCCTAGCTGAGTCAGCATGAGTGGGAATGCTTTTCAGTTTGCTTCACCTCTTTAGTATGTTCAAGAGAAACTACCTGCCTTAGCTTCAGCTGAAGATGTTCCTCAGAGGGAGGCAGGCTCCTAACTGCTCATGTGTTCTGCCATTTTCTGACCCTCCTGGGATGCACAATGTGCTTTCCTGACTGGCATGCAGCTCAGGGCTGGAGCAGCCATCTTTTCAAATCCTGAGCTGCCTGGTCTCTGCTAATGACACACACTTCAGAACACCTCCTAGCAATGCCATGTGAAATAACTGCTATGTGCTGGTCCTGACCTGGGCTCCCATCTGCACTTTGCCCTGCTTACATTCAGCTGCCTCTTTTTGCAAAGTCTAAACAAGATTCTCCCCAAGAAAAGTCAGAGGGTTTGGGCTATAAGAAAGGCCTCATCTTGTGTGAGGAAAATAAGTGAGTTTTCTCAAAAAGGCAATGGCATTTTTTTCTTTTTAAGCTCTTTAAGGTAGCTTAGGTTATGCAGAGATGTAAGGATTCTGCTTTACAAAGCCAGTCCTTGCTTTTAGTGCTTTAGATAGGTATGGCCACCTCTGCAGGCCAGTTGTGCTGGGACAAGAACAGCCCTTGACATCTTCGCCTCTCATCCTTACCTCTCATCAAGCTATCTATAGCAGATACAGCCAAGGATATGGCTACACAAGGGAAAAGCAGTGGAGAATTAGACTTCCTAACCCAGCAGCTTTGTCAAGGGAATGCAACAGCTTTATGGTTGATCAGAGAGGATTTTTATATCAATTTATCTGGGTCAGTCCAAGAAGTTTTTTCTCTCAGCTGACATTTGCAGTGTTCTCAAGGAGGAGGAGCTGTATCACCCACAGAACCACACTGCCTACACTGATACATTTACAGCAGTGATATTTTTATGAATGGCCTCAGCTACACAAATCCTTTTAAGCACCTGAATGAGTGGTTAACATTTTGAGCAATGCCCTCTGGTTTATCACTTTATTCTCACTTTGGGATTTTCCTGCTCTTTTCCCTGCAGCCACTGCACCCCATCGTGATCTAGACCCTGACCTGTGTGTCTGTGGCTTGCCAGCATCCAGCTGAGAGGTGGAAATGACTGTTGCAGGCAGGCAAAAGGATGATAATGGTAGGTTATTTTTTATCAGCTGTGCTTACAAGGCAGTATTGGCAGCCCTGATTTACACTACAAAAGCTTTACCAGCACAAGCCGCTCAGCCCTGCTGTGGAGATGCAGCTTATACTGGCAAAAGGAGGCTTTTTGCTTGCATATTTAGACCACCTCTTGGGATGACTTAATTTACACTGGCAAGAGGCAGCCTTTTGCTGGCTTCCTTGCTGACCACATGGTTGTTTGGTGGGGATTTTTCTCCACCTTTTTTCCCAACATACCTAAGTAGCCAGGGCTAAGGACTTTACCTCTTGTATCTGCCCAGTCAAAAAGTTGCTTTATAGAAGCTAATTAAGACACGTGTTGTGGGGAGCTGAGGGAAGATGGGCAACATATTCTCAGAGTTCCCACAGCCTTCTGAGGGTCTTCAGAGTGGGTAAAACCAGATGCTGTCTGGATTTCTGCAGGATTCCCCCATGCCAATTAAACTGCTTTTACCTACAGCTAAACCACACAAGTCACTCTCCAGGGACGCTTCTGGTTAGCAGCATACAGAGCACTCAAAGTGAAGCACAAGAAATGCTTCCCACACTTATGGCAGCAAACTCACAGGCAAATGACCTGCACGAGGAACCCTTGACTGGGTTCAAGACCCACTGAAACAAAAGCCAATTTGATCTCAACACAGCTCTACAGCTCTTTAGCTAAGGGCTTTGCTACTCAACAGAAAAGCTCCACACCGCTTCTGTGCTATCCTGCTGCACTAATTCCCCCTGGATTTTCACAGGCTGAGAGCTGCTCTGTGCCATTTTATTTTCACTGCCCTTATTCTGTAGGGCTCAGTGAAACTCAGCCAGGTGATAAGGATTTCTGCTGAACAGAACAACCTCGGGAGGTGACTTTTCACACTGCTTTGCTAGCTGGGGTGTGAGAGACACTAATGAGCTGTGGGGAGATTCAGCCTGGAGGTGAGGAGGAAGTTCTTCAGCATGAGAGTGGTGAGAACCTGGAAGGGGTTGCCCAGGGAGCTGGTGGAGGTGTTTAAGGCCAGGCTGGATGAGGCTCTGGACAGCCTGATCTAGTATGAGGTGTCCCTCCCCATGGCAGGGGGGGTGGAACTGGATGATCTTTGTGGTCCTTTCCAACTCTGACTGATTCTATGAACCTTTGTAACTTGGGAAGCCTCTGATAGACAAAAATGGAAAGAGGAAGGAATTTTTAAAGCTTTCTGCTATACCATAGATGCTGTTTTGCTATTGAATTCTTCTGTAACTCCTCTCCTATATTTCCTATCCTCCTGTGACTCTGCCTGACCTGTAAGGGTGAAAAAAAATCTGCCCTTGTGTCATACTAAAAGAGTAGGAACAGCAAAGAACAGAAGCAAGAACAGGATAATCTGTAACACAAGAGAGCATCTGCACAGATAATGTTTCAGAAGCTAAGTATATTGTTGTGTGTGTTAGTGACTTCATTGTCTTCCTGAACAGCACAAGGATATAAATGAAGAATCCTAAAAATTTTCTCTTTCTTTTTCATAGAATCATAGAATGGGAAGGTTGGAAGGGACCTCAAAGCTCAGCCAGTTCCAACCCCCTGCCATAGGCAGGGACACCTCCCACTAGCACAGGTCACTCAAGGCCTCATCCAACCTGGCCTTGAACACCTGCAGGGAGGTTATGGAGCACAGAATCAAAGAACGTGATCAAAGATCATGTNCTTCTGTAAACAGTGCTTATTCCTACCAGCACTTATTCCACACAGTTATATGTGTTATCACTTATGCTGTGGGTTACCAGAGCAAGCTGGTGTCTAAGACACCTTGTGCACATTTTCAGCTTGTGCTAAATAGGGACATGTAAAATGTCCCAAACCCAATGGGTACTGCACTTCCTAAAGCTATCATGAAGTAGATGATGTCTCTTGAAATTGTTTTTCCACATTTTCTGATGGATTGTGAGGAGATATGCTAAGGCCCAGAGGAAATGAAGGCCAAGGTACTGCTGAGCTCAGCTCCTGCTGGCAGATTTGATGTGCTTAGCAGTGCTCTCTAGCACTGAGAACTGGGATGGAAAGTGGACATGTTTTGCCTTCAAAGCAGAATGACTACATTTAAGTTGCCTTTTCAGAATGGTTCCAGACCCATGCTCAGTAACTGTATGTGGAAGTATATATATAGGCAGGGACACCTCCCACTAGCACAGGTCACTCAAGGCCTCATCCAGCCTGGCCTTGAACCCCTCCAGGGAGGGAGCAGCCACAACCTCCCTGGGCAACCTGTGCCAGTGCCTCACCAACCTCACTGCAAGGACCTTCCTCCTAACATCCACTTTCAATCTCCCCTCTGCCACTTCAAACCCATTGCCCCTTGTCCTGGCATTGCAAGCCCTTGTCAGTAGCCCCTCCCCAGCCTTCCTGGAGCCCACTTCAGATACTGGAAGGCTACTTCCAGAATCAAGGCTGATGCAGGATGCAACATGAGTCTTTTGAGAGATGCCCTGGCCACAAACCAGGCAGGCAAAGTGGAGAGCTTGGAGGTCCCTTCAGCTTAGAAAGTGGGCAGACCCAGCCTTTGAAGAGCTACTGTGACTTGGAGCTTGACTGGAGTAGCACAATGGAGGGAGTTTATGCATCAAAGTCCTGTGGCACTCAGGTCTGGGGAACACTACACAGTGCCTCTTTTCCAAGTCTTGATTAAAGCACAGTGCTCTTAGTAGTGCTGAGGAAGTGCTCAGCAGTGTGATGAAGTGATGCCATGGGAGGAGTGTGGGAGAGACACTGGACAGACTGGTCATGGCCTGTGACTCCTTTTAACCTCATTCTACCTGTAGAAAAGTGCTAGTGTTGCCCAAGGCACATTGTACCTCTGGGCTCCATCTTTCTGTCTTGCAGGGATAGAATGGTGTTTACCTGCTTTTACGTCTACACCAGAAACAAGGCTGTCTATGGATCCTTGTTCCAAGCAGTAATTCAACTGAGTGCCACACTCTTTCCAGCCCAAGGTTAGCTGCTAGAATGAGCTCCCAGAGAGAAACCTAATTAAAACTGTCATCTCCAGCCACATTGCAAATGACCCATGTCTGTGTGGAAGGGGAAGTGCTTTCACGAGTGTCTGCTGCATCTTTCTTAGCAAAGCATCAGCAAAGCCTGGCAACTATCTACTTTAATGGAATTTTAATGTAGCTATCTACTGTAATGAAAATCCCTAAAATAATATCATGATAATAGCTCAAAACAGTTAAAGACTGTTGTAAGCTGCAGGATTTAGAGCCATTACTGCACTATCATTTTTTAATGATATTATGTCTCCTCTGTGGGACTTTCAGGTTCATATGAAGCTTGTAACACATATTAGCCATGACTACTTCACTGCACCCATTTATTGAATGGCCTCAAACAGATCAGCTCCCAGCTCCACCTTTGCTCAGCTCAGAACAATAGGCTGTGTGTATTTAGGAGGGCGAGAGGCTTTTGGGAAACGATGCTGCGCCTCGCAGCAATATTTAAGCTGCATACCTTTGCAGGAGGCATGGATGTGTTTTCCAGCTGTTTTCCTCATTTTGGAATTCCTCCTGGCTCAGGAAAGATTTAAAGCCCTGCAGATTCACCTTGCCTAAGTAGGGCAGGAAGGAAGGAGGGAGGCAGCGTATGGAGATACCATCGGGGTGGAATCAGAAAGCCCATCTGCAGAGTGAACTTTGCTCTCTCCCGCTCTGAAAGCTGAGGAATGCATTTTGCAAAGAGCTCAGGTATTCAGTTTTGTGGCCACTTCACCTCTGCAGTCTGTTGGGACATCTTTGAACTTTCATGAAATGTTATGTCAGAATCGGTGCTGACTCCGTCATCAAGTCAGCCACACGCTGACAGAAGTGTTCACCCTTGTGAGGAGCTGGCTGATCTGATTCCTCACATAGCTGTTTGATTAAGGGAGGGGTAGGATTCCCATTGTAGTTGTAAACATGGCAAACCTGAAACATGTGGATGACAGGGACAGGTTTTTGACATCTGAAAAAAAATATTATTAAAACAACCAAACCACCCCCCCCAAAACAAACAAAAAATACCTCCACAAAAACTCAAACCCCAAACAAACAAAAAAACCACAGCACCCAAAACCCAACCAACCAACCAAAACCCCAAAGAAGCATTTTAATGAAAAGGTTCTGTTGCTCAGAAGACTATGGAAGATCCTTCCCACAGGAGTTCTGTGCAGTGAAATGCAGCAGGAATAAGTTGTGGGCAGAGCATCCTGCAGTGATTGATCTACTGCACATGACTGCAAGGAACCTGAAGGGCACCCAGCCCAGTCCTTTAGAAGCTGTCAGGGAGCTGTCAGGGAGCGGTTGGACAGTCCAAAAAGGGATCCACAGAACTGGGATCTTCCAGGAGGTGCCACTGTTTGCAACATGCACAAAAGGATGCTTCGAAGGCCATGAAGATGCTCAGAGNAATCTGACATATGGATAGGTGAGTTACCCAGCCCTGGGTTTGCACTGTTTTCCCTGTGGAGCTAATGAGCCAACACTCTCCTACCACTGAGAATATCCATGAAAATATGTTTCAATGTCTGTAATGGTCCATCTGGCAGTGAAAGAAGCAGTATTAAAACACAGAGGTCAGGGGCAGATCTATTATAGAAGGACAGCATATGGCAATGCAGCTCTCAGATGAGCAGCTCAGACTCTTGAGAATGCTTTAGGACTGACAAGGGGTTAAGGCAAATTTTGGTTCACTGCTAAATTCAAGCCTCAAAATGAAAGAGTGCACATGTCTTGTATGAGCATGCTTTAAAACAACACTTTTAAGCAGCCTCAGGGACTGCATGCAAGAGAGACTGAAAAGTTCTGAATAATACATGCAAGATAATTGCCAAAATCACCCTTTAACCAGCACCACATTCTTCTCACTGTCTCCATATTCATGATTCACCATTTGCTAATCCTGGTGCATAAGGAATGAAGATAGCCCCTGTGGATAAGACCTAATGGACACCATCCTGGAATAATATACAGAACTCAACATCCAGACATGTGTCTTCAATTTAAAATAATTCAGCAATCATGTTCAACCAGAACCTGATTACACAAAATGGGACTTTTTAACTCCCAGACTTGGATCAAATTTTAAGGCCAGAAAAAAAAAAAAAAAAAAAAAAAGCTCTGTTTATACATTCCAGATACTGTGGTTGAGTTATCTGCACACAAATGTAACTGTTTCTTTGAGCCTCTTATCAGCTCATCTGCAACTATTTTAAATGCTTTTGCTTTACCTGCCCTTTGTAGTTCCTCAGTGATATTTCCAGCATTCCAGCATCGTGATGAATGGATTTCCTGGATCTGGAACTTAATTAAAACTGAAGCTGAGTGACCATGTTCCATGAGAACAAACAGTGTCTTCTTTCAAACAACAACTGCTATGTTTCTGGTCTCTTTTTCTCATTCTCTCCACCAAGACCCTGACCCAAAAAAAAAAAAAAAAAAGAGAAACAGCCTCAGCAAATTGCCCTTTGCAAAAGCTTCGTGGTTTTTCCTGTGGTCCCACACTTTCAGCTGCCCTTCATCACAGCACACAGGAGGCTATCAGCATTTCTTCTCCTGCTCTTTAACAGAGAGGGAAGGAAGAGCTGATCCTTTTGGCTGGCTGGCCCGGAGATGGCCTTGAAGAAGGTCACAGTAGAGTGTTTTGTGAAAGGAAATAAGATTTGGGTGTTGATTTAATACCTGTGCCATGTATTTATTACTGCCATAAGACAGCTTTATTGCAGGAGAGAATCATACTTTGATCTGGTGTATATATAGGGAATGCCGCTAAAATCACCGACGGTTCTGTAAGGACTCCTGCAGCTCTGCTCCACTGTAGCTGAAGATAAAATGGCTGAGACAAGACAGAGATGTAGAAATCTCAGGCTTGCCTCTTTCCCTCCCTGCCCCCCTCCCTTTTTTATTTTTTCAGTTTGATTAAGGCTGAGTGACTCTTTCTCCCACTCTGCCATGACGAAATCCAGAACAAGCACAGGGCTGTGACTCATTTTTCACCAGCACCAGACCCGCTTCAACCAAAGACTTCATTGCCATGCTTCTAAGAAATCAGTGATAGGGGATCCAGGAAAGAGCTGGGAACATTGTCCCAGCAAAAGATATCCTCTGTGCAGCTCTTGGCACTCTTCTGCCTTCAGGTGTGAGTACTTCTGAGTGAGACCCTAAGGCAGCATTTTTGAGGAGGCTGTCTGCTTATGGGGTGAGATTTCAGAGACAGATGGTCAATGCCTAACCTATGGCTACTGCTGAAGAATAAGGCATAGAGAGGCCCCCTCGCCCCCAGCCCCTCCTGCAAGTGTGCCCTACCTGCTCTGACTGCTTGAGCTCTTGTGCTTACCCACCATGAGACACTCAGCTGCCATGTGCTGGCACCACCTCCTTGAAACCCATCATGTCATTTAGAAAACACATAAGTCAGAAAGTCAAATGTTTTAATTAACTTTTTATTTATGTAATTTTGAAGCCAGTAGGCACAATCCCAAGCACAAATACAGGCTGGGTGAGGAATGGCTGAGAGCAGCCCTGAGGAGAAGGACCTTGGGGTCTGGGGTGATGAAAAGCTCAACATGAGGCTGCAGTGTGAGTGCAGCCCAGACAGCAACTGTGTGCTGGGCTGCAGCAAGAGCAGTGTGGGCAGCAGGGCAAGGGAGGGGATTCTGCCCCTTNAGAGAAAAGATAAATATTTTAATTCATTTTTTATTTATGTAGTTTTAAAGCCAGTTGCATAGTACCTGAAGAGATAAGCCATGGAGGTTGAAAGCCAGAAGTTATCCAGGCCACTTTTGTTCTTCATTTGGGAGTCTTTCACTGAAGACATCTCTTGTGGACATACTCTCTGTGTGTAAAAGCATCATTAACAGCATGATGAGAGTTGCTTTCTGCTCTGTCCCCAAGTGCTCTGCAAAGTGATGATCCCAAGTCAAGGGCAGGAAAGCCAAACTAGTAATCTGTTAGCAGCTGAAGAGTTTGATCACAGAGCTGTGTGGGAAAATGTTCTCCCCAGGCCTTGTGAAAATATTCACAGGGATTTTGGACTTCTTTTTCCCCCTGCCCATGATAAATCAGGACTAAAAGTCAAAACCAGGAGAAAAAAAAGATAAATCTGCAACATGATTATAGCCAGAAAAGATACTTCTTTAATTAAGATGAGTTTATAAACCCCATGGTTGGTTACTCACACATTTTAGTATTAACATTTTAAAAGAGAAATCTCTTTTCCATTGCCATGGATTTTTCAATCAGGAGATATCCTTCTGAAACAGAAAATGAATCCATTGTTCCCAAATCATGGACATGGGATAATGTGACCATTTCAAAATATTTTCATTCCTTTCTCACTCCCAGAATTGCTTTTCAACTGGGAGAGCAATCCAAATGGAAAACTGTTCCAAGTTTAACAGAGATGTGATTTTCCCAGGTCACTCCTTTTACCAAACAAAAAAAAGCCCAAACCAAGCATGGTAGGAATGCAGACAGTGGTGGGGATGAAATGCCATGGTCTGGTTTGGTGGGGTTTGTATAAAACCCTTTCAAAACTGGGGTATGCTACCTGTTGCCTTCACTCTGTTGGCACACAGAGCCCGAGGATGGGCATGCCAGGCATGCCAGGCGTGGTGGTGATGCTGTCTCACATCTTCTCCACACTGTAACCTTCTGTCTACAGCTTGGAGGGATGTTGTGGAGAGGCTGCTGCTGGGCTCTTCTCACAGGTAGTTGGAGACAGAACAAGGAGGGTGGCCTCAAGCTGAGGCTGGGGAGGTTTAGATTGGACATTGGGAAAAAGTTTTTCATGGAGTGGTCAGGGACTGGAATGAGCTGCCCAGGGAGGTGGTGGAGTCCCCCAGCCTGGCTGTGTTTAAGGGTGGTTTGGATATGGTGCTCAGGGCTATGGGCTAAGGTGACTCACGTAGAGCAGGGTTCTAGGTTGGACTTGGTGGTCCTGAGGGACTCTTCCAACCTGGATGCTTCTGTGATTCTGTGATTCTGTTACCATGAGAGGCTTTGTTCTCCCTGCACGAGCTGAAGCCAGAGACTGTACATTTTAACACACATAACAGATTAAGAACTACATCTCTCTTGCTTTCTTTGTCCTGTCCCTCTCCCCAGAGGAAGATTTCACAGAGTAACCATTTCACTTATTTCATAGATGTATGCAAAAGGACAGGAAAAGAGCCCAGTGTTCTTTACCCTCCTCTTCATCCCAGCTGCCAAATGCAGGACCCTGTCAGCCTCGGTTTTGCATTAGTTCACAGAAACAGCTGATATAAACATTTCTGATGCTAACCTCTCCCAGGTCTCCTCCAAACTTCTCTCCCAAGCCAACTTCAACTTAGCGCTTCATCAGGAGAGCGCAGCCAGCGCTCAGCAGGGAATGTCACCGTGGTCTTTGGGGGCTGGACAGGAGCCTAATGGGTACACAGGCTGAGATCATGAGCTCGGGAGGGGTTGTTTTGACAGTTGAAAATCTCTAGCAAATGCATCCCATTGAGAAAACAAATAACTTGCCTCTGGGAAGATAGGCACAGCACTGAACCATCTGCAAAGGCACAGGTAGTGGTGTTAGTTATTGCCAGGGAGCAGGAACTGTGTGGGGTGAGTGTTGCCAGGAAATAAGGAGCACAGAGTGTCACAGATGTGATGTGTTATTTGGGCAGGGACCCAATTTCAAACTCCAGCTCTTATTTCTTTTCTTTTCTTTTCTCTTTTCTTTTCTTTTTTCTTTTCTTTTCTCTCTTTTCTTTTCTTTTCTTTTCTTTTCTTTTCTTTTCTTTTCTTTTCTTTTCTTTTCTTTTCTTTTCTCTTTCCTTTCTTTTCTCTTTTCTTTTCCTTTCTTTTCTTTTCTTTTTTTGTAAGTAGCTTCTTTAGGTCCCTGGGTGTTGCCTGCTGTTACATTTCCTTATGGACACCAGGACTCTGTTGGGTTAGGTCACTGGAATAATTTGTCTCATTTAGTCACAGCTAAAAAGTGGTGGTGGTGATGATGATAATGATACTAACCTCACCTGTAGGGCATGCTGCTATTTACTGAGGATAAGCTTCTGTATCCCAGGCATCCAGGGACTGAACAAGAGGACACAGCCTCAAGGTGTGCCAGGGCAGGTTCAAGCTGGATGTTAGGAGGAAGTTCTTCACAGCAAGAGTGATTGGCATTGGAATGGGCTGCCCGGGGAGCTGGTGGTCTCCCCATCCCTGGAGGTGTTTAAGAGGAGGCTGGATGGGGGACTTAGTGCAAGGGGTTAGTTAATTAGAAGGGTTAGGTGATAGGTTGGATTGATGATCCTAGAGGTCTTTTCCAACCTGCTTAATTCTGTGATTCTGTGACTTTTCCAGAGTCCATGAAGTCTCATCAACCCCCTCCACCTCCTCCTTCCCCTGGCACTGCTGTGCTTGCACACTATTTCTCACAGAGGGAGACAGGGCTGAGAGCCCCTTCACAGCACTGTCCTTGCTCCTGTCCTCCAAAACATCATGACAAAGCTTTGCTCTCCCTGACCTCTCCCTGGTGCTCCTTTGCCAGTCTAACCAAAACTAGCAGCCCTGCTCTTCAGGGCTGTGCTTCCCTGACCTTTCATGCACACACATTGTTTTCCCAGCAGAGACCCAATGTGGTGCTTTGCCAGGTCAGCTCCAGACACTCTTGTGCTGACACTGGTAGAGGGACTTGGCTCTCCCAGCCCACCCTCACACAACCACTACAACAGTTCATTCACAAAGGTGGGCTGCAGGGTTGCTTCACTCCTTCAGGTGAAGATAAACAGTGGCTGGAGAGCACCAGAAAGGTCTTTCTTAGCTCCCATGCTTCTCAGGAGAATTTAATTAGATTTTTCTCCTCCTCTGTGCTGGTTACTCACTTTATCTGACTGTTCCCATCTGCTGGCCACTCCTCAAAATTCAACAGAGTGATCTCACTCCTCTGCTCCTTGCACAAGCAGAACAACTGTGAGGGACCTGGCACAAGGCTCTTTGCCAGAGGGGATGGAGTCAATGGGCTTTGTGTTCCTGTTGATGTTGTAGGGCATTCAAGAGAGCTGGCATGGGAAAGATGGGGTGTGCCATGAGCAGAGAGCCCAGCCCCTGTGGGAATTCTCTCTTTTCTGTTGCTGCTCTGAACTTCAGAGGATCTTGGTGGTGGCAGCACTCTGGACTCTAATTTGACTTGGATTTGTAGAGCTTGGTGCACATCAAATCAGTTTTGTAGTCCTTCACTCCTGTGGGAGCTGAAATATTCCAACTGAAAGTAAAAATCATGTAAACTGGAAAAGTCTTGCTCAGCAGCAGCCTTTGGCCAAAAAGCAGCCAAAGAATAGTGCATAGCAAACTTGGACCCTTTTGTTAGACTCCACCATGCCTCTTGCAACAAGCTCTGTTTCCTTTTGCAAGACACCACTCTCTCTAGACCTGATATCCCAGGGAGGTTGTGAATGCTCCCTCCCTGGAGGTGTTCAAGGCCAGGCTGGATGAGGCCTTGAGTGACCTGTGCTAGTGGGAGGTGTCCCTGCCTATGGCAGGGGGTTGGAACTGGCTGATCTTTGAGGTCCCTTCCAACCTTCCCATTCTATGATTCTATGATCCCCTCTCTGGTGGCAGCTGATCTGTTTCCAAGTATCTACCAAGCCTTGCACACTTGTGTAATGCCAAGTCACTCTCAATTCTCCTTCATCCAAGTCACCCTCAATTCTCCTGCCATACAGCCTATATGGCATTCATATTCTCACTTAAAAACCCTAAGGAAGCTCAAGAAAGGCCACCAAGGACAAGCAACCTCTGAAGAGAACCCTGCTTGAATATAGAATCATAAAATGGTAAGGTTCTAGGGATTCATCAACAAAGATTATTTCTTTGATGGATTTTTAAAGCCCTCTTATTATCATGAAGCAGTGCTTTAAGGACATTAAGAATAGATTCATTAAAAGCAACATTTCTTCAGTTTCAGGGCAAAGCAAGTCTCAGAGGAAAAGTCAGTGTCTCTTCTTAGACCACAGTCAAAAACTGACAAACTCTGAGGCATCTGATGTCCCTCCATCAATCCTGGCAAAGAAGGAACAGTTTAAAAGCTGTTGTAAGGGCAGAGAGCCCTGGCAAATCAACCTCCAGGTTTGGACCAGCCAGTAGGGTAGTGCAGAGGGTAATGACTGGTTTGGGGCTGCTGTCCTTTGTCATGGTGAGGGATGGTGCTAAAACAGCACAGGTTGTTCTCTTGTTCTCACACAAGTGGAGCACAACTGTGCTTGATGCTGCTCATCTCCAGCCTCCTTGCTCCTTAGGCACTGTGCTCCCTCCACAGAAATAAACTGTTTCACATCTTCCCTTTCTGAGTGGAGGTCAGAGATCTGTATGATCAAATGTTCCTTCCCCTCCAAAGCCTTCACTGGGCTGCTGTCTTCTCTCTCAATACTTAGGCATAAGTGCAGCTGAGCTGCATGTCTCACGTGCCACCCTACAAACATCACTCTGTTCTAGATTCCAGCAGGGGCAAAGCCACATCTGGGAGAAGCCAAAATCCACACCTGGGAGAAACCACAGTGGAAAAGAAGACTCCAGGTGAGGAGAATTGAAAGAAAGATATTTATAACAACATGCTATGTCCTCAGAGGTTATGGTCCCCATGCTCTGAATGTCTCTGTGCATTCTCTTCACAATCAGACACAAGACAGAAAGGTCATCCAAAGTGCTCTGGATTTTCATTTTTACCACATGGCAAACCCGAAGAGCTCTGGGCAAATGCTGAAGTCAAGAATTTGCTGTGTATACTGTGTGCAAAAAGCAGTGTTTCTGCACCTGTAAATGACAGAGCAATCTTCTGTAACAGTGTGCATGCCCCCTGCAGAAAAGGAGTTGGTCCTCTCTTGGGAAAGCCTCATGCTGAGCAGCGTTTGAGGATCACATTCAATATAGGACTGGAGAAGACCTGAGCAGAGGAACACTGGCTGAGAGAGAGCCTGTTTAAGGCCCCAGAGGGGTCTCCCTGCAGAGGGGTCCAGCTGGTATGGCTGAAGGGGGCCATAGCTTCTTATAGGTTGCATGACAGTGAGAGACACCTGGGGAGGTAAAGCTACCTAGGGGCAGAGAGATGCGCCAGGAGCTGGGATATTGGTCAGGAGACAGGCGTGCAGCCCAGACACATGGGGTACCACGGAAGCTGTGGCACTGAGGAAGCTACAGTAGGTCATAAGGTTGGGTTGCTGTTGCCAGGGACAGAGGAGTGATGAGCCCTCTGGTATTTGTAGAGGGAGAAGGAAGTGCATTTCAGTGTCAGAAGGAATCCTGGCAAGTCACCCCTGCTCCGCTGAAACAATCTTTGCTTCAGCACATCTGAGAAAGCAAATATTTTATGAAGAGTTAAGGTCACCTCTGAAGTTTTGACCTCATTCCTTTTGAAATTGGTTAAGATTAAGCGATTTGGCTGAACCTAGCAGATGGTGCAGTAAACTGGACAGGCCTCTCCCCCCCTCAGCCTCACAGACAAGGAACATGTAGTACTGGAAGCAGAGCAGGAGCCACAGTTGGCTGCTTGTGTCTTTTGGTACAGTGACAAATCCAACAACCCCAAGAATCCTTTGCGTAGAGGTAGACCTGAGCCCTCCTGGACACCCTCTGCACTGAAATGAACTCTGCTCTGGAAACCTCAAGCAGTAAGAGCATGTTTGATACTTTCACCTACCACTTCTTGGTTTACAGTGTAGTTAGTGAGGGGAGTCTTCAATCTACTCACATAAAATAACTCTTAATACATTAACTGATTAGTATGAGCAGAAGGGGATGTCTCTAATGAGCTCATAAAACATACTTACCTTCAGCCTTACTGAGCCTGCAATCCTCACAGCATACAAACTGAAGTATAGAAAATGAATAAAAGCAGTGCTTTCCCACTTGGAAATGATCCCTACAATGCCACAACACTGGAATTTTCCAGGCATCATATTATGGACTCTGTCCATTGACTTGTGCCTCCTGGTGTGGATCATTGCATCAAGCTTTCTCAGAGTGCAATAACTTTTCAGGGGTATTCTCATAAAACAGAGGAAGAAACAGAAGAGAATGGCTCAGACACTCCAGATCTGCCAAAGTTTCACATGGCCAAAGCGATATTGATCTACAAAACCTTCTGTTATTATCCAATTGTTCCTGAAACCATTACAGCATAAAGCCCATTGCCAGTTCCTCAGAGAAGTAAGCTCCTCAGGGTTGCAAGAATGCAGCTGAAATTGAAATTCTGTGACATCTTCATGAAGAAAAAAGGATCTGCTTCACTGCAAACAATTCGGACCTTAAGCGGTCGCGTCAGGTTGTGGATGTCGGCAGAGCTGAGAGAATAGCTTTGCTGGTAATAATCTATTTCTAATTTTCACATAGTAACCTCCAAGAGCTGGTAACCAGAAAGACATTATAGTAAAGGAAAGGCTCTATTGCAAAACCAGTGCAGATTTGGAAGCTGTTAGAGAAATTACTTTGCGAGAAATTTGCATGCAGAGAGATGGAGCCACGAGAAAGTGTTTTGGAGTTGCTGGGTGTGGTACTCCCCTGTCGAGTGTCAGAAATTGCTCACATTCCTTCTTCCACAGGGCTAGAAGGACACCTGGCAGCAGGCTTTTCTTTCTTTTTTCTTCTTGCAAAGGCTGCTCCGGAGATGCCTGCAGCAATTATAAAACATCTGTGGCCACACACAGATCGGCACTGCAGCCAAAAGTGAATCTGGAAGTGACAACGATGACTATGAATGCTTTTAGCTCCTGGAGGGCCAAAACATCCCCTGCTACAAATGAAGCACAAGGTGTGAGAACAACTGGGGCCGAGAAGGAGAAGGAGAAGGAGAAGGAGAAGGAGAAGGAGAAGGAGAAGGAGAAGGAGAAGGAGAAGGAGAAGGAGGGAGAAGGAAGAAGGAAGAAGAAGAAAGAAGAAGAAAAGAAGAAAAGAATAATAATAAGAAGAAGCAGAAGAAGAAGATGAAGAAGAAGAAGAAGAAGGAAGAAGAAGAAAGAAGAATAAGAAGAAGAAGAAAGAAGAATAAGAAGAAGCAGAAGAAGAAGGAGAAAGAAGAAAAGAAGCAGAAGAAGAAGAAAGAAGAAGATTGCTGATGTCAAGAGGCAAATCACTGCCTTTGTAATTCATCACAAGGAGCACTGCCCTACCCGGGGTGAATTTTTGGCTTTCTGACTGTCATGTGCTCTACACCCCAGGGGTCAGTCAGGAGGCAGCCATTGCTAGGCAACCACAGCTGGTCTGTAGCACACAATCCATTGCTAGGACCTGTCAGACAGCATCCATATGGCGTTTGAGTGAGACATCCCTCCAGCTGTACCCGAGGAGAGATTGCTTCTGAAGACCCTCCCAGGACCATGCAGTGGAATTTAAACCTTAAATAATTCAATGCTGTGATTATTTTTCTCACTTCTGTTCAGCCCCAAACATTTTATTGCTCATGACACACCTATGACCCCTCTGAAATCCCAATTAAGAGCTGCAGGAAGAAATGAGTATGTGCTAGTGTTGGGGATTTGTCTTTCCTTGTTAAAGAAGCCATATTTTAATGACCTAGAGAGTACCCATATGTAATATGGTCTACTTCTAAGTGAAATCAAGCACAAATGCAAACACAGGCCAGCACTGACAGCAGATTGCAGTGATTCTCTCAGCTTGAAGGAAGGTCTGGAAGGAGGAGCTGTGTTCTGCCATTGGCCAGTTCTGTGTTACCCTTGAGGGCATGTTCTATGGCTAAGCACCATGTTGTGATATAACAACACAAACATAATTTAATAACTTAGGTGTCAAATGGCTAAGATTTATGGTCAAGGAAGCTGAATGTTCACAAAGGCTTGTTCCAGAGATGCAGTGCTATTGAATTAAGAGAGAACAACTGGCTAATGCCATGGTTTAGGCAACACATCTCTGTAGGGTTGAAGGCTTTAGATTGCTTTTTGCACTGTATTAATATTTCCTTGTTGGATCTCCAGAAACCCTCTTTCTAATTATAGTTTCCTGGGTTGGGTCTGTGCAAATTAAAAGCACATTACTATTTTGTAACTACAGTATATGAACTGCTGTTTGGATAACAGGCTGCAGGATGGGCCAGATGCAGCTCCTTTCATCTTAGTGTCACTGCAAATGTTTGCAGAGCAGCTTGCAGAGTCTCTGAGTTACAAGAAGATCCAATCTGTGATGAGTGGGCAGATGCTTTTTATTTTCCAGGAAAAAAAAGAAAATAAAAGAAAACCAGAAAGAAGAAAAAAGAAAAAAGGAGTCAGTTTGCCAAACCCTTTCCAAATCAGTAAGCTGGAGGCAGGGAAGTAACCAAATGAGGATTTGTGAGGCATCATCAAGCTGCCTGGAGAATTGCATGACACAAGTATGATCCAGGGCAAAGTCACTCTCCTCCTCTAGCTTGGATCCATTCCCCCTGGTTCTATCACTACCTGACAGCCTAAAAAGTCCCTCCCCAGCTTTCTTGTAGCCCCCTTCAGGCCACAAGAAGGTCACCTGGGAGCCTTCTCCTCTCCAGACTGCACAGCCCCAACTCTTTCAGTCTCTCCTCACAGCAGAGCAGCTCCAGCCCTCTGAGCATCCTCATGGCTGTTCTCTGGATGCCTTTCAGCACCTCCATAGCCCTCTTGTCCCAGGGGCTCCAGAAGTGGCTGCAGTACTCCAGGCAGGGTCCCAGGTCAATCACTCACCATCCGCTGTTTTCCTGCCAGTAAAATGGGGATTCTGCTTCTCCCCAGCAGGTTTAGGAAAAGGAATGCCACTCGAGGGTGTGAGGCAGTCAGCTCCTGTGTCACACAGGGACCCATAAATACTCAAGCACACCCCAGTCCAACCTCCATTCTTCCTCCCTCTTGATGTGCTGCTTCGTCTTCCTGCTCATTAGTGAGCTCTGAGACTCAAAGGCCTTCGCTATCTTGACATTTCTTATCTCCTCTACCTCTTGCTCCCCACCCAAGCCTCTCCTTGCCATACCTGTACCTTCATCTGCAGGCAAGGGAGGTGATAATTTGCTCAGCCACTTTTGCAAAGCATTTTGAGACCCTCACTTGATCAATGCTATCTCAAAAGGCTGAGGGATCTAGGGGCAGAGGGGGAAAGGTGAAGGCAGAGTTTATGAAGCGTTTATTAATTCCAGCCTGAGCAAGAACCTTTCTGGGGAGAAGTGGAACCAAACAGAGCTTCCTCCCCATGCTGATGCAATTATTGTGTTTATATTTGTGAAAATAATAGAAGGTTTGGAACACAGATTGGCCTGAAGCTTGAGCTGGGCTTACTTTGGGGTTTTTTTCAACCTAACTCCTCACCAGTTCATCTGTACCTCAATGATTCTGTCTGGTGTGGCAAGTTTGTCAGTCTCACCATGGGTGCTGTAACACATAGATAATAGAGAGTGTCACTACTTGTTCAGATTCGAGGTAAGCTGCCCCCAGCAGAATTCAGGCTACAGATAGCACTTGCTGCTTCAAGCAGATGCTTCACCTGAACGTAAGGAAAAGGCTGGCCTGGAGCCAGGTTTCCATGAAGTCATTGCACCGCTGGTGTGAAGGCAGGATTTGCCTGCGCAGCGGACTGAAAGAGGCCATGCCTGCCCAGGAGGAAGGGAGCAGCCTGACACATCCCTGATGCCCTCAAGCTCCCAGGAGCTGGTGCTCCCCTGGCAAAAAAAGGTTAAGATGCCCCTAGCTCAGACCTGCACCAAGCACACCTCGCCTGCACTAGAGGAACTGGCCTGATGTCTAATGGACTTTGGGGGGCTTCAGCGTCTCCGTTAATGTGACAGTCGCTGCCCGGGCAGCGACAGGCACAAGAACCGCTCCTGGCGATGCCCGAGCCGCGCCAGGAGCTGCGGCCAGGCCAGCCCGCACGATGCTTTGCAGGCAGATCTCTCAGAGAACTGCGGCAAAGGAAACGCAAAGAGACAAACAGCAGGAGTCAAACAAAAATGCTCCGGAGCCCCAGAGCCTCTCAGTTTATTCCTGGTTTTCAACGCGCTTGCCGCAAACGCAGACGAACGCTCCCCCTGCAGCCAGTGCTGCTCCGCAGTGCCGCTCCGCGCCGGACCGCGCCGCCGCTGCCGCCGCGCCGCCACCAGGGGGAGCTCGCTTCCCTCCGCGTCTGTCGGCCTCCGGGACGCCGCCAGGTGGCAGCACAAGGCCACAGCCGCCCTGCAGCTTGGGTACCCTCTGCCCCCGCAGCGTCCGCCTGTGCTCGGGGGCTGTATAACCCCTGCTGCCCAGCAAACAGTGGCTGCAAGCCGCAGCCATGTTTATAGTTTTGTTTAATTAATTAGCTCAATCTTTTAACTGTCGTGCCCGGGTTTCAGAAAGAGACTGCAAGGAGGCTTTGGTTTTACCTCGCTCTGCAGCTGCAGGGCACTGCCACCCTGACTGCGGAGCATGCGTTGGCACGGTGGGCATTAGAGGGGAGTGCTGTCACCCTAACTCTGGGGAATGAGACATGTGGGTTTGCAGATAAGGAGAATGGGTCCCTGTAGCTGGCCCTGACATTGGGAGCTCCACCACATGAGTAATGCCAGCACATGCCCTGAAACACTCTCACCAAGAAACATTCAGGAGGTCCATGGGCCAGACTGGCAGGTGTGGGGGTCTCGGCTTCAGTGCTAGTGTAGGTACTGCTCAATAGCCTGTGAATAGTCCTCTTGGTAAAGGGCAAAGGCAGACTTGGTCCTCTGATGGGTGCAGATGCTGTGTTTCCAGATTAAGAAGTGTTTCAGAAGCAAAGAAACAATGGAAGCACAAATAGATTACAACAAAGGTGTAGCAAAGTGTGGTGAGAGGTTAAAAAGTGAAAGTGGCAGGCAAGGATGAGCAGCGAGCAAGGGAAACGAATGACAGGCAAGGATGAGCAGCAAGCAAAGGGAAGTGAATGACAGGCAAGGATGAGCAGTGAGCAAGGGAAGCCAACTCTGAGTGAGGAAGAGCTGACCCCAGCGTGACCACTGCGGAGATCACCTGCAGAGCAAGGCCAAAGTTCTGCCTTTCAGCTCTGAAATCAGAAAGGCCCTGGTCAGAGGCTCCATTGCTCAGGGGACCTCTCTTTCTGCGTGGCATTTCTGCAGCAAGAATACCTCATCTTTGAGAAAGGTTTCCTACAATCAGAGGGCAGTCGATTTACCCAGGAGAAGGAGCAACACTTCAGTGGACAGTGCCTTCCCTGACAGGTGGTCATAAAAGCTGCATGCAGGGAGGAAGAAAGGCACTGCCTAGGGTCTGGGGAGCAAAACGAGACCATCAGTTCACTGTTTGGACAGCAGGTGGATGTACAGCCGCACCACCGGCAGGATGGAGCCTGAGGACTGTCTGGCGTCCCGGACCAGCTCTTCCTTCAGGAAATATAGGAGCAGTGCCTCAGGCAGCAATGGGACACCCATCCACTGGAGCCCTGCACTGCACCTTTCATGGAGTACAGACAGGGATAGAGCTGCCCACCACCATCCAGCCCCCCTGGACTCAGAGGCCACTTGGGTGTCAGCTGGATCAGGATTAGCTGCCATGTCATACCAGCACCTCCAGTGAGCTGAAACTGGCTAGGCTCTGGAGGGGAGCAGTCATTACACCCTTCAACACTTGTCTAGGGTGTTTACAGAGCACACCTGTGGGAAGTGAGATGTTGGGTGGGCTCATCCTGATGCATTGAGCACGGTATCAAAATAAATTCCCTATCTGGTCCTGTCTGGTCACAGAGAACCAACTGAGCTTCTGTACCCATGGCAGGTTGTGGGCACAAGTATGGCTGTAGTATGTCCAGCATCAGCTGTCTTTCATGGATGAAAATTGCATTACTGGAAGAAGGGAAACCTGAGCAAGATGTGAGCTGGGGTTTGTAATACCAACCTAAGGGCTATGAGACTACATACAGCAGCAGAGCCTGAGGCTTGCTTGTCTGGGCATCTGGCAGTCTCTGCTGAGCTCCATTCTCTTTCTGAGACACACTCAGGAAATGCCTCCATGGGTGGAAATGTCCAGATGCTCTGCACATGCAGCAGAGTTCTGCAAAGCCTTAAGGCAGTTGTGCTGTGGGGTTGGTCAAAGGTCCTGTATGAGCATCGGGAAGCATAAAGATTGCTTAGGCCAGGCAGATAATATAAAACATTGCTAATCTGTGGAGCAATGTGAGGTAAAGTTGATATTGGGAAAGGAAATCTAACAGTATCACTGACCTAAAACCATCAGGCTGTAGCATTTGCAAGCGGAGATGAGGTGAGTCGAGAAGGGGGAAATGCACGGGCTGAGAACAGCCCATTTTGCCAGCTGGCCTTTGGCTATTAGTGAAATGTGCCTTCTGACAAGGAGCAGTGTGGTGAATAAGCCTTTGTGGACTGCATTAGACTGGGATGAGAGAAAATGACATTGCCTATTGTCTCTACTGAGGCTTCACAAATCTTTTGCACAATAAAAGACACAGCATATCAACTTGCCTAAAAGCCCTTCTCAAAGGTAGCTTTAGACACTCAAACCAGATATGAAACCCAGCAGGGTTCTGGAGGCAATCGAGTGCTCAGCACTTGTGGACCAGGACAACCATCAGCTGTAAATGCAGCGGCAGCAGAGTCAGTCAGTCCTGTCTGCTGAGGGGCTGGAACACAAGGTAAAGGTTGGTTTGTTGTTTTGTTTTGTTTGTTTGTTTCCTTTTCTAAAGTGTTAAGCAATTTCAGAACTGGGATCGTGGGAGGGAATCACCTCATTGAACTCCACATCCAGATACTAGGCTGTCATTTTAGTCACTGAAGATGTAGTCAGTGTTGTCAGTGGACTCTAGGTCATTATTTGCTCTGTTTTGATGTACTTCTCTGAACAAGTCCCACGTGCTTTGAAATTATATATTTCTATTAGCTGTGGGAGGTTCTGCACAGGACCAGGTGGTCTGTATACACCTGCCCTGCAGCTGTCTGAATGTCAGAGAGAAAGGTGTTCTCCTGTGCCATGTCTCCATACTTCTCAACAGGGAAAAGACAGATGAAAAGAAGACCCAGTGGCATGGCACCATTGCCCAAAGAACCGCAGCCCTGGGACGGTGCAGTGTGTGCAGACTGAACAGAAGAACACAAAAGGAGCTCCCCAGTGAGATAGGATCCTGAATAATCATCATGCTAGTAGAGCTGTATTAGGTTCTTGCCCCTATCCAAGCACGAATGATACTGTCTGAAGGACACTTAGGCTGGGACCCAGAATAAGACATTGCAGTGCCCTTGGCAAGGTTTGTTTGTCATGGCTCTGTATGTGGACAACAAACTACAGAATTCCTCAGCAGAGCTCAAAACCAGTTCAGCTCCGAATGGAAATTTGAGCACAGAGTACCTGCAAAGCAATGGGAAACTGGGAGTCAGAAAAGGCAAGACATTGTTCATCAGTAAAAAGAAGCAGGAAGGCAGCTCTGCCTGAGAGTGTGGGAAGACTGCAGCAGAGCCCCTAGAGATCAGAGAGCAACTGTACACAAAGATGGATGGGCCTGAGAACCTCAGATGTTTTCCAGAAAAGCAAGTCCATTTGATCCTGATGAATACTGCCAGGCAGTGCAGACAAACAACTAGTAAATGCTTGCACAGAGCTCCCAAGTCTCACACATTTAGGCTTACCTGTACGAGTGCCTAGGGCAAGATTCAACAGTCAAAGTCCTCAAATGATGACCACAGCCTATGCTGCAATGTGACCTGAATGGGCTTAGAGTAATGGTGAAAGGCCAACCAAGAAAGCAGTGAATAATAGGATGATATGGTCAGTACACTTGGGCTTATGGGCCAAAGGCAGAGTGAGGAGTACTGAGTTCAGCCCTTTGCTACTACCTGTTGAGATTTAGAAAGGTGTTGGCAGGGGCCAACAGGATGTTGCTTAGTAGCCAGTGGGTCTGCAGCAGGGACACACTGTTACAGCCTTGAGTTACAAGTTAAGGCAATAACAGTTCATGTTTTCAAGTGTTGGTTTGATCTTCTGTGTGTCAGCCAGCGAGTGAGGACCAAGTCCAACTTCTTTGAGAGAGCAGATTCCTGGCCACAGCACAAGGCAGCAGGCTGTGCTGCTCAGAGGGATTTATGCTCCTGCAAACATGGCATAGGTCTATACATCCCTTCTCTGTGACACATTTATATGTCTTGGCTGAAAAACAAAGAGTTCCTTCTGTGAAGATGTATGGGTTTGGTCAGCATTCACATACTTAGTTGGGAGATTTCTGGAAGTGTTGATCCCAGTGTTCAGTAGTCTCCATGTCTCACTGATGATAGTCACATGTCAGCATCAATTCAAGGACAGGCAAGTCCAGTGAAAGATTCACAAGCAAGACAAGAAGCCTCTTCTACCCATTTCTGCCTGCCTGTCCATGCCATTCCACCCTTCTGTCCTTCAGGTTTTGGTCTGATGAATATCAGCACCAGCACCAGCACCTGGCAAGTGATGGGACCACTGGGGAAGAAAACTGGAATGCTCTTTTGACCAAAGCAAGAGAACCTCCTGAGGCCACACAGACCTCTCATGCAGACTAGCTGGCCAAAGCCAAACGTAGCAAAGTGCAGAGGAATTGTCCTTCTTCCTTTCAGAGCTCCTGTGCTTTAAGCCCTGCATGCACTCCATTCTGCTAGCTAAAGACCTAAATTAGCAAAGTGTGGGATTTGGATGAGTAATCTCAGTAGCCACAGAAGCCTTGGTGCCACCAGGGATAATTCAGCTCCCTGCTCTTGTGAGATGTCCCCAGTTCAGGCTTCAATGTGTAAAGTGCTTTTGTAGAGAGGTCCTTTTAGTGGGTGTGAGATATATTGTGGTTTGTGAAGAGCTTTGGGCTCCTTATAAGACACCAGGAGACAATCTGTGAATTGCTTTACTTGCATTTGCATGCAGCTACACACAGACCCACTTTAGTTGAAGAAATCCCAGTGTGAGAGTGGGATCTACTCCATCGTCTTCCATCGTTTCTGAAGGCCTTTGGAGGTTGTGAAACGTTAAACATTCTCAGCAGTTCTTCAGAAAAAATACACTTTATGAGATTACCCAACCCAGGTGTTCTTCCCTGCACGCTGCCTGCCCCTTGCTTTTGCTGCAGACTGATCAGTACTCAAGGGAAGCATCAGGGCTGTTCCACACCATGTTTCTGAGGTGAAAATCAGCAGTGCTAACTTCAGCCTAGGAAATCTGTTGGATTGAGCAATGCAAGCAGACAAAGAGCTCCTTAGAAATGCCGCGGGTGACAATTGGCTGTGGTGGGTTCAGTCACCCCAGCGTAGTACTGTATGTGGGAAGCCAGTGCTGACTAACAATGCCACAGCTGCTTTCCTAACCCACAGCCTGGACCTGTATGGGTCCTTTTCGGCACAATAAAGAGGAGGGCTGCAGCATTAGTTGTTTCTCACTCCATTGAAAATGGCTACAAAGCATTAAAGCCTGGCTGGGTGAGAAGGCTCACTGCAATCTGTGAGCATGTGAAGAGGCACAACTGTCAAAGTAACTGAGCACACAGAGGAGGTTTTGCAGATTGTTCTCTATCCAAAAGGGCAACATTAGAAGTGTTAAACAACCAAACCCCTGTACGTGTAGTGGCTGAGAGGTTTATTTAATGCATAATTCAGTGGTTATGCTCTTATTGCCACTTTTCTTTTGTACTCCTTGTCCTTTGCTCTTCTACATATACATTTTATTTAAAATTCCAGGCATTGTTTATGCCATTTCTGTTGGAGGGAGTCTTGAAGGCTTCCCACACTAGTAATCAACTATCAGGCAATTAAGTCCTGGTTTACCTGATTATGACAGAGTGAGCTGAATTTTCACATGTGCCACAAAAAGCAGCACTTGATCCTATATATGCATACACACAAACACACATATGTGTACATATATATGTATATATATGTGTGTGTGTGTGTATATATATGTATACAAATATATATGTATATATGTATACATATATGTGTGTGTATATGTATATATGTATATACATGTATATATATGTGTGTGTATATATACATATATGTGTATTATGTATATATATATATATGTGTGTATGTGTTTGTATATGTATATATGTGTATATATATACATATATATGTGTCTTATGTATATGTGTGTGTGTGTGTGTGTGTGTGTGTGTATGCACACAGACCCAGATTCTGCATCTCAACATGAAAACCTGTGCTAAATGAAAAGTGCCTTTCTTGTGTGTGTTTGGTGATGATATCATATGTTTAGGGATATTTTGCTGTAAATTATTGTTCTGGATAATTATATATATATATTCTTTTTTTTGGGGGGTGAAAACAGTGTCTGAATAATGAAGAACAGCAGTGGTATCATGAAGATAGCACATGACCATACTCCTACTTTCCTTTGTTGTCTCTGCTCTGTCGTGTTGCATCTGAGACCACAAGCCCTTCACACAGGAGGTTCACCTGCTGGTTTCAGTGCATGTCCTGTACACATTCTGCTGCAGTCTGAGGCTCACTGTGCAGGGCTGATTTGAGGAGCTTATTGGCTCCCATCACCTGCACAATGATGCTGCCACACAAAGAGGCTCTCTCTCAAATTTACTTCATGAGGGTTTTGGTTTTTTCTTCCTTCTTGTACACTGCAAGCTCTAAAAATAAGAATGGATGGAATTCTCAGTTTCCAAAGTCAAAGACAGTGTATATTGATATTGCCCACTGAAAAGCAGTGAAACTAAATCAATAACATCTGCAATAAGGCATAATGAAGACAAAATTATATCTCTACTTTCCCTAACAGCTGTGAATCTATTTTTAATGATCCTCATTTTTGGCAGTCAGCTAAACAACTTTTAAAATGTCCTCGAGAACGGATTGTTAAGTAGATCAACAATGTAGAACACTGAAATGCCATTAATTGCAGCTTCTTCTGTGTGGTCCGTAGCACTTGGCACAAAAACACCCTCACTCTATAGCTAAACTTGGAAACATATGTGGCACCCTAGGGTAGTTAGGAAAAAAGTGACTTTAAATAGGTGACTTAAAAGAACAAAGTGGTGTGATTGCTACCACTGATTGCCATTTTCTTAGGGTAGGGTTTTTAGGGAAACTCTATCTGTTTTCACAGGCTTGCCCTATCATTCAGTGATACCTTTCTGCATGATGACAGCTTTGTACATTGATAACCAAGCTCCTGGTCTTGGCCTCTCAGGCTCTCAGCATGGCTTCTCTGTCTGAAAAGTCTAAAAGAATCAGCTTTCTCTCAGCACTGGTGGAGTTCATCTCAGTGAGATTCCACATGGCATTTTAAACCTCAGTGTGCTGTATATTTTTCTTAAAATGCAGAGTTTACAGTGACAGTGGAGCTGTTGAAAGAAAGTGCTAGACTGGAGGTGTGTTTGGTTATTCACTGTACTAAGTCACGTAGGTCATGTTCACCAAGGCTGAACAATGTCTCCTGGCGAGGCAGAAGTTGGGGGAAAAAAAGAGCATCCCATGGGATCTGCTCAGGGTGATGCTATGCAGTGTGAATCAGTGAGGTTTCTGTGGGGCTGCAGTTATTACATGTCTTGCTTGGTGGTTTGAACAACACTGACCTCCCAATTTGCTGAGCTTTGCTCTTCCTTGTACAAAGCAATGAAACTGAGTTCATTGTGTACCAGTTTTGTCTGGTACAAAATTAATCAACGTTACTGTCCAGACCTCACCTCGTTGTTCCACAGGCTGAATGCTTCTTCCCTAATAAAGTCCGGATAGAGGTGTCCATGTTGCTCTTTGGAATCCTTCAGCTGACTTGTCAGGACAAATGAAGTTTCTTGAGTCAGCTCCAGTTCCTGAGGGAAGCTGGGGGTGACTGCTGAAATGACACCACACCCACAGCAGCAGGCTTGGCACGGTGGAGCATGCTCGTTTCAAACGGGCACCTAAGTGTTGGCCAGAACTAACCTTGCTTGTCTATAGCCACTGGTGGTCTGCTCCTCTGTTTTATAATAGTGAGTGCTCAGGCACTGGAGGTACACACCCAGCACCCAACTTCTTTCACATACCTTTGGAGGTTGTCCTTATGGCATCCATATTTACCCTTCCTCTCTGCTCAGCTGATCCAGCATCTCTCTTGAGGAACTGGAGTGCATCCCTTCCCCTGGCGCACTAATAAGCACTTGTGTGTCAATACCAGTTCTATATTCATCTGACCCTAGTGGGCTTCTGGTGTTCTTATTTTCCTTGGATAAATGGTGTGTCATTTCAGATTGTTACAGTAAAAAACCCCACTTGGTCAGCAAGTCATCTACTTGTACTTGCAGTGTGCTCTCTTTTGTGCTAGAGAATTAGCCTGATCCTGATTTTCACCAGTTTCCAGCTCCTGCTTCACACTACTCCAGTGTCATTCTGCTTACATTATGAGAACTGCATTTCATGGTGCAGGGAGTGCAGTGCCTCTGAAATGTCTCCTCAGTGGAAAAAGTACAGCATGTTTGTCTTCCCTGTTTATCTTAAAGATCATGGCAGAGTAAAAATACTTGTAGCAGGGTGGGAGGGAACAGCCCGTTACACTGAGTCTTGATGCCTTTGTCTTCTCTATCTCTAAATATCTAAGAGCTCTATTTGTGTGTTTGGAAATCAGTTGCTATGGTCTAAGTTGGCTAAGCAAGTTAAGGAGAGACCACACAGTGCTGTGTTATGAGGGTTTTACTTTTGTTCATGCTAAATGCAAGTTTCCCACTCTTTGTCTCATCAAGAATACCATAAGCATATGTAGCTGCTGTTTCTGTGTGGCAAAACACCAGAGCTTGCTACAGCAGGGGTATTCTGAATAGGCATCTGATTACCCAGCAATTGAGCCACTCTGTCCTCCTCAAGCATCCCTTCGGGACAACTAGATGGGATTATTTATTCTGTGGAGTACACAAATGCTCTTCCATGTCCCCCATCCCACCTTTATGTCATGTCTGCATGCCATTTGATTTTTCTGTTTACTAGTATCAGGTTCCTCTGCAAACCTTTCACTCTGATGCTGCCAGGGGTGAGAATTTCAGTCCTTCTATGGGAAATTAAAAGCATGCCCTGAAATTCCTGCACAAACATGCAAACAGCTAACTGGAAGGAGAGCATCTGATGTATCAGGAGAATGGTAAGTGGAGTTTGAAGACATCAGGCTGCATAAATGATCTATCAGAGAGGAGAGTTACAAGGTATAGTCGGTGAGTTAGAGGCGCATCCCGTTGGCACTGGGGAATTTTAATGAAGAGAATGAAATTCTCATCATGTCTAAACCAGAAATTAACATGCATCACTTTTTTCTTCCCATGGCTCTTACTGCCAGCTTCAGCTATTTTGAAATATTTGGGGCCAAAGCAAGAGCAAATCTCTCGAGGGAAGAAAGCTATTAACATCGCCAAGAGTTCACAACGCAGCTTTGTTCCTTGAAAGGCAGAGGCACGGCAGGAGGCACTTCGTGTGGCTGCGCCACGGCTGCGCGACTTTGAAATAGTGGCCCCTGGGGTCCTGAGCCTACAAACCATTTCTCATGCGACCCAGACACCCCTGGGCTGTGTCAGAGCTCCCTGCAAGAGTCAGGGCTGGCTGGGAGACATCCTCATCTCTGGCTCTGAGGGCCACTGGAGTCGGTGCGAAGCCTCGGCAACCCCACCAGAGCTAGGAGCGCACCAAGGAAAAGCGTTTTGCTAGATGAGCTATGCAGTCCGAGTGCCTTTTTACTCACAGGTAGCCCTGTGGCCATGCTACCTGCTGAAGAAACACAGTCCTTGGCTATTTTTGGACAAAATGGTCTCAGACTCTTTCCTGCTGCACTTGTGATTGGGGCAGCTGAGAAGAGACAATGATGTTAGCAAAATGCAAGGTCAGGCCGTTGTGGAAAAGAGGAGGGCAAATCCTTGTTCCAAATTTCCCTTTCAGTCTTACGAATAAATCTGAGTGATTCAGGGGAACATTCACCCCAGTGCAGTTAGCTGTTTGGTACCAGAATTTGCTATTCACAACCTGAGACCAGCAACCTATGTCCAGGAATGCATGCACTGCCTCAGCACAGGAGAGCAGTTGCTTTCCATAGTGCAGAGAGTTGTAAAGAGCACAGTTTATGAGTATACCTTAGCTGGATGTTAACTGCTGTGAGTTCCCCCCCAGATTTGCCTTTCTCAACAAAATGTGTAGATACCTCTTTCATCAGGTCAAAATTAACAATGATAGACTGCCAGTGGCAGCTTGGTAAATAAAGGGGAGCCTGATGTATGACAGAGCCATTATACACAGAAATTGGTAAGTAAATAATTTGCCAAAAATGCCTGGATAGGTTTTGTGCCAGAATAGATGCATGGAGTTGTGGTATCATAATATTCTGTGTGGAAAAATGGCTCCTTTTGTGTGTGCTTCTATGTCAAACTCTTGTATGGAAGAGGCTTGAACCACTTGACTTAGTTTCTATTCCATATCAAATGTTATATTCTCAAAAATTATTTTCCACACCCAAATAAATAAAAAAAAAAGGGGGGGGGGAGATATGTGTGGGTCTATTTTAAATTAAGGTATTTTAGTTTAAAAGTCAATTCAGACCCTATACCTGCTCTTCAGTCCAGCTTCCAGTTTTGCTTTTTCCAATGTAGTTATTTCCTTTTAAACATTTCCTTTCCTTTTAAACATTTCCTTTCCTTTTAAATATTTCCTTTCCTTTTAAATGTTTCCTTTGCCTTTAAACATTTCCTTTCCTTTTAAACATTTCCTTTCCTTTTAAACATTTCCTTTCCTTTTAAATATTTCCTTTCCCTTTAAACATTTCCTTTCCTTTCAAATATTTCCTTTCCTTTTAAATATTTCCTTTCCCTTCAAATATTTCCTTTCCCTTCAAACATTTCCTTTCCTTTTAAACACTTCCTTTCCTTTTAAACATTTCCTTTCCCTTTAAACATTTCCTTTCCTTTTAAACATTTCCTTTCCCTTTAGACATTTCCTTTCCTTTTAAACATTTCCTTTCCCTTTAGGCATTTCCTTTCCTTTTAAACATTTCCTTTCCCTTTAGACATTTCCTTTCCTTTTAAACATTTCCTTTCCCTTTAGACATTTCCTTTCCTTTTAAACATTTCCTTTCCCTTTAGACATTTCCTTTCCTTTTAAACATTTCCTTTCCCTTTAGACATTTCCTTTCCTTTTAAACATTTCCTTTCCCTTTAGACATTTCCTTTCCTTTTAAACATTTCCTTTCCCTTTAGACATTTCCTTTCCTTTTAAACATTTCCTTTCCCTTTAGACATTTCCTTTCCTTTTAAACATTTCCTTTCCCTTTAGACATTTCCTTTCCTTTTAAACATTTCCTTTCCCTTTAGACATTTCCTTTCCTTTTAAACATTTCCTTTCCCTTTAGACATTTCCTTTCCTTTTAAACATTTCCTTTCCCTTTAGACATTTCCTTTCCTTTTAAACATTTCCTTTCCCTTTAGACATTTCCTTTCCTTTTAAACATTTCCTTTCCCTTTAGGCATTTCCTTTGCTTTTAAACATTTCCTTTCCTTTTAAACATTTCCTTTGCTTTTAAACATTTCCTTTTTCTGCATTGAGAGATCCATGTAATCAGTAAGGGAAACTAACTAAATATATGGATGAGAGAAAATTGTTAGAGGCAAAGTGGTGTCAAGTTAGCACATGGTGCAAGTGGAATAACAGAAACTCATTGTTGAGCTGCAGCAGGAATATGACTGTGTACAGTAAGCTGCAAAAGTCCATTCTGGACACAGGAAAGCTGTAAGTTTTAAACCTAACTCTTGCTTCTAATGTTGTGTACTCAAAATTTGCCCCTCAGGACCATAAGCCAACCTTTGATTTAACTGTGTTCACCTGTAATCCTAATTAAAAAAAAATATCTTGTGCTTGGGTTTTCCTTTGATTGCAGAGTCTGTGTTGGCAAACAAGACATATTTGTCCTTTTATGGCAGTTTAATTGAGGACAACCACTGAGATTTTGTGTCAAAATAGCATGCTAGGTGTATGTCATTGAAGCACCTGGTGTGGCTGGAGCAGCCATGAAAGCAAACACCTCATGATTTAAAGCGAAATTAAAATAGAATAGTTTCTGTTTAATACTGTCAAGAGGAAGGGTAAATGTGATCCACCTAAAACCTTGTGTGTTGTTAAATAAGAATAATAATTAAAACCAAAACCAGCCCAGGATGTCTGTGTTCCTTCGTGTTTCTACTGGTAACCCTGTGGTTAAGTCAAGGGATGATTGATTTTGAGAGAATTATAGCTATTATAAACTGTAATCAGCAGAGGATGAGAATAATTACGCAGAGAAAGGGGAAAAAAGCTGAAACATGGCTGAGCAATATTCTGATTGATGGCAAAGTCATTTCCTGGCTGTTAATGACTGATTTTTCACCAGTCAGCACAAGCACTAACCCTTTGGGGGAAAGGCAAAGGAGTGATGGTGCTATACAGAAAGCTACCGCCCTCGACTTAGCTTTCCATTAGGAATGGGTGAAGAAGCTTGGAGAAAGCCTGCTGAGTGGTGTGCAGGACCTTCTCTGTGTGACCAGACTGCAGCTCACAGCCAGTGTGTCTGGAAGGGCTCTGAGTTGTGCTCTTGGCTTGCCCTGCAAGTGGCCAGTGAGCCTTTGTCCCCCTCAAGCCCCTGTCCGTTCAGACCCTGCAAAAGCACCCTGGGAAGGGCTCTTTCTGTCACACAGAACAGTGTGTATGACAGAAGTCCTCTCTCAGGCAGACATTCAGATGTTCTGTCTGATCTGAACACTGCTTTACTAACCAAAGTTGAGCTGCTCCATCAGCTGCCTTTCTCATTTTGGTATTCTCAAATGAAGCAAGCATCAGTCTCTGCAGCTCCAGGCTGGTCAGATGCTACTCTTGTGCCCCGTCTGCAGGCTTTCCTCCTTACTGTCTTACATCTGCTCTTCTCCTGTCCTTAGACTTCCCTTGTTTTGCTCTCGGGAAGGGCCTGGCCCCTCCAGAGAGGGTAATTACCTACCCCTCGCCAGGCTTCTGCGTGCGTGCACATGTGCCGGCGACACGCACACAGGCCACAGGCAGCGATCGCTGTGGGGGGTGGGATGCTGAGCAAAAAAATAAAAGAGATTGCTCTGATCTCACACAAGTCTCTGAAGGAATGTCTGGTGGGGGTGCATGTGCGTTTGCAAGTCCTCAAATAATTCTGATTTCTATTTTATGCTACATGAGGTCATGTAGTGGGCAAGTCCACAGAAGAGTGGGCTGCAGTTGACAGCCGTGCGCTCTCCAAACTGTGACACTTCCAATAAAGAGACTCATTTATCTTATCAGCCACTATCATAAAATAGGATAGTGAGTGGAAATAGAAACCATAAAACTGAGGGAAGCAAGACAGCCATCATCCCAGAAGGGACAGGCACTGCCCTGCAGGTTCTGTTTGCTTTGAAGAAGCTTGGATTGTTTACTGCTGCCTCCTGGCACAAGAACTCTGCCCCCAGGTTTGAGCATCCAGAGAAGCTGCAGAATCATAGAATGGTAAGNAGCACACCTTTTCACATTCCTGCTTTCTCTTTTGGTGCAAAGATGCTGTGGGTACCAGATTCCAGGAGCTGGCCATATAACAGTGTGCTGCTTGCCTGCAAACCCTGTGTCAATTACTTCTACAGGCAGCTTTCCACCTGCCCCAGGAATGATGCCTGTATAATGCCTTGCACTTAGGGATGCTTTCGAAGTGCCATGCAAAAACTTGTATGGTGCATTTCAAATTGAAAAAATCCAAACTGTCTGGAGTTTACAGCCCCACTTCTAGGCTGTGTGATGCCAGCTTGATATGAGTGCTGTCTCACTGATTTTATAATGGAGTTATACCAACTGATGAAAACCGATGGAGTGGAGAATGCAGTCAGCAGCTGTATCTCCTCCCAACAGCAGGTCAAATGCTTCTCAGCATCCAGCAGTACCAGAGAGGAAGGGAGATCAGCAGAATGAACTTTAGAAGCACAAAGTGTCTTGTAGTTTGGACTTGATAGCATTGGGATTCTTCATTAGGGACAGTAAAAGACACAAATAAACAGGCAGAGGGAGAAAGATAAACTACTTACAAGCAGCATGTACAGCAGTATAATAAATCCTTCTACTGACTCACTGGGGGGCTCAGTGAAGAGATTGCTGCTTTCCTCCTCTTCAATTCCTCAGGCAGTGCCTCTGAAATCTCCACTCTGCCACAGAACTCTGCAGATCATTGCCCAAAGATGGGACAGAATAGTCTTTGTTTTCCTTCAAGCTGATTTTCTTGTACCTTAAATCTCTGTCTAACGAACTCTCCTCTTGGGAGGCACTGGCAAAGATTTGGATAAATCTGATGGGGTGCAGGGTTTTTTTTTTTTTTTTTTTTCTCATACTCATTTTGTGGCTATGATCTCAGGTGAAAATATTGAGCAATGTGTCAGTTGCAGACAACTTGCTGAACCCTGTACTTGTGATAGCTCTCTTTTAGTAGACAGGGGGAAGTATGCAGTCTAGGATTAGTGTGCAGCAGTTTGCCTCCTGAGTTTATTGGTCCAGACATTCTCTTTCTTAGTATGGAGTATATTTGTAGCAAGTGTTGCCTGAGGTACTTTCAAGAAATCATTCCTAACTGGAAGCACGTGGATAGTCCAATTGCTTTCAGTTTCTGCATGCATTAAGCAGCCTGTACTTCAATGTCTTGCTGAGCCTGAGGAGTCAGCAGAGGTGAAAGGTGCCAGGCTGACAGCAGTGCAGATTGCAGAGAAGGCTAGAGAGCACCATGCCATCCCTGGTTGCTGCAGCATGGGGCTGAACTGGCTTCATGTGGGCTCTCTCCTGGCCCTCTCACTCCAGCTGACCTGGGTACAGCCACTTCTCTTCAGCATTTCCATGTCACACCTGTGGAATTAGTATGGTCTGTGCCTCATGCACTTGGGTACCTGCAGTTAGGATGAGATGCCTAAAACTGTTGTGCTTTTCTACTCTTCCCTTCACAATCAGCAGTGCCTCTCAAACTTTTCTCCTTGTGCCCATTTTGGGATACGAGGTGCCTGTCCCAGCCTCCTGCTTCCACTCACACTGCCATTATGATCACAGTGTGTACCAGGGAGCTGGAGAAGTGCAGAAAGGGGGAGTGGGAAGAGGAGTGAGGTCTTGGTGACATGGCAGCAGGCCACTGCTGGAAGCTTTCTACCTTTCAGCTGACAACCACTGCAGTAAATTTTGGCAAGCAGTGATTTCCAACAGGTCCTCTGCCTCCTGCCTTAGCAAGAGGCTTCTTAGCCATAATCCATTCCCTGCTTTTGGTCTGAACTAGCCATTTTCTACGAGCACATCTGTCACTTTCTCTCCAGCACACGGCCAGCAAGGCTCCTCTCTTTCTCTCCAGCCATCTCCAGAGTCCCTGGATTAATGGATGGGCTTCTTGGGACTGAGCAGGTCTTACTGGATCTGGAAACATCATTTGCTCAGACCATTAGAAAAATCATTTGCCTACTCAGATATCCAACCGAGGTCACAGGAACTTGTGTTTAGTCCTCTTTTTCCCCACTCCCTGCTTGAAAAGAGTGGCTTCATGTTGGGAAAGTTTTAGGTAAGTCTTAGGTAGAAAAAATGTTTTGCAAACCATCTCCATGAGCTGGTTTCACCCAAAGGCATCTCTGGAAGCCAGAGAGGGTACCTGCAGCTGCCAGCAAAGGTGCCAGTCCTGTTTTACTAGGCCACTTGACTGAAAGCTGGATGAAGACCCTTGCATGAAAGGCACCCCTGATTCCTGGGGAAGGGCAGCTTGCACATCAGGCACAAGAGCAGCAAGCTTGCTGGGCTTCCCCCCCTTTCCTTTGGAGATGAATTTGTGAGTTGTGATTCCAACAATCTGGAGCATCCATGGCCAGATCCACAGGCAGGCTGGCAGCAGGCAATGTGGAGCAGGGTTGGACTGACAGCCAAATGCCCTTGCCTGAGCAAATGCAGGTAGTGAAACTTTATTGTCCAGCCTCTTTGGATGCCAAATGTATTCACTGAGTGAATGAGGCAGCTGGGTTGGTCCTTTTCAGGAAATATCAGAGGGAAAAATTCCTACAGGAGGTGACAAGCAGAGAAGCTGTTACGAGAAAATGTACTGCAGCTCTGCACCCAAGCCCAGCTGGCCAGAGATGTAACTTCAGCCCATGCATTCCACTGCTGCTTGGATGTTCTTCCAGCTTGACCTGCTCTTCTCTTGCTCTCTGAGAAAGTTTCTTGCCAAGGTTTTCTCCGGAGTGCCCTCAGACCACAAACAGCACTTTGTTCTCTTGTGCAGGGGCTTTTTTACCCCTGAAAAGCCTTTCATGTCACAGTTGCAGCTTCCCACTGGAACTGTGCTTCCAGAACAGACATGGAAAAATGATGCCAGGAGATAACAGACAGTGCAGTGTACTGAGGGCACAAACATGGAGATAATTTTGCATGTTTAAAAAATGCACCAAATAAATTCTGTTCCATAAAAGTGACAAGACATTGATTTGAAGAGAAGGGGAAGAGTCTCAGCATAAATCATCATTCTAGAGGTTGTGAAAAACCACAATAAGCAGCTCCCATGAACCTGTATTGTTTTGGCAGCACACAGCTTAGGAAGTTGTCTCCAGCTCAAGTCTAGGAGAGAGGTTATCCATTTCTTGTTTGGTGAAAGCACTAATGCAGCAGGCAGGATACTGATGGCAGCTAGGGGGATGTGGGAGCCATGAGCACCTGTCCCAACTCATCCCATCTCATCCCAGACGTTTGCTATGACATCTGCTATGACAACTGCTGTGCTGGGAGGTCAAGATTTTAGCCTACTTTTCTCATGGTCTAGAATGTCTCAAGGGAGCCAGCCCTGTCTTTCTGATTGACTAGAAGAAATCACTTGAAGGGAGGTTGTAGCCAGGTGGGGTTGGGCTCAGCTGCCAGGCAACCAGCCACAGAAGGAGGGGACACAGCCTCAAGCTGTGCCAGGGCAGGTTCAGGCTGGATGTTAGGAGGAAGTTGTTGCCAGAGAGAGTGATTGGCATTGGAATGGGCTGCCCAGGGAGGTGCTGGAGTTGCTGTCCCTGGAGGTGTTGAAGCAAAGCCTGGCTGGGGCACTTAGTGCCATGGTCTGGTTGATTGGCTGGGGCTGGGTGCTAGGTTGGGCTGGGTGAGCTTGGAGCTCTCTTCCAACCTGCCTGATTCTATGATTCTAAATGTGAACAAACCCAGAGTCCAAAGAAAGCCTCAGTGAGTGCCCTGCTGACAAGATTCCATTTGGACTTGAGCCTTCATCACCCAGAAGGCTTTAAAGCCTAGAAGGTTTTAATAACACCACACTGAAAAGAATCTTGGTTCTGCTGTGTTAAGGTCTCTGGAGAGTTTGCTTTTGCTCAGAGGCTGTAGCTACCCAGAAGAGGAGTCAAAGTGCCGTGTTTGCAGTTTTAATTTTGCATGGCAAACGGCAGGGCTGCTGCAAAATTACTCTTTGCAGGTATGTTTGCACAGTGAAAGCATCTAACCCTGCCAAGAGAAGCAGGGAAACTGCTCCTTTTTACAGCCTTGTACTTCTTTCTTCCTCAGACCGAAGTGACAAAACACTCACTCAGTTACACTGACTGGGTGAAGCTCTACGTGTGCAGGAGCTGGCTGGGAAATGCACTTTGTCTGAACTGTGTGGCCAATGGCCAAGCTAAATAGGCACAATTAATATTGATTTCCCTTATGCCTTCCATCCCTTCCCTGGTAAACAGAACCACCTCAGGGATTTCTAATGGTAAGCTTGCAGTGTCTGGTTTAACTTGGCTGCTCCATGGACAAGGTGTTTTTCTACTCTGAGCCTTTTTCCCTCTTTCTTTGTAAACCCAGAAAAACTTGAGAGCCCTCACTGCATCCCTATAACCTTGCTTCCATGAGGGTATTTCAGTCTCTTTCAGTTCATGCTTAGGCATAAAAACAATCTGATTTGGCTTGTGGGATGTGACTTAAGTCGTAAATATTTGTTATGCTTAGCAGCTTTGGGCTGGTGTGTGACTTGCATGCACATGAAGATGTTTAGCAAATAAATATGTGTTTCAAAGTGGAAAGAATTATTTGCTACCCCTACAACACAAAAAAGGAAAGGCATGCTGCAGCCACATCTCACTGTTAGCTCTGGTGCCTTCCAAGGGTGTTCTTACAAAACAGGAATGATAATTTGGGGATTTTTAACGAAAGGTTCTCCAGGATGTGTGCTGTGAGTGTGGGCTGAGGCTTGCATTGGTTATATTCAGTGTGAGGTTCATTACCAAATGAAAGCAAACAGCCAAAGATGTGAACTCCTTGCACTGTGCTCCCTGTTTTTCTCATAGAAACATCCTACCCTGAGACTCCAGATTCTCTTTTGTCTCTGTGCACTTGGAAACAGGACCTGGCTTGCCTGATGTGGAAAGTAGCTTGTGCCTTAGCAGATGTGCTTGCAAGGTGGGGTTAGCACTTCAGTAACGTGGATCAGATTTATTCAGCCATCTCTTCATGTCTGGCTGCAATTGGGAGCCTAAAACATTCACCTCTGGGACAGCTTTGCCAAGGCTGATCACTTTGTTACCATAGCTGGGGCCAGGGAACGATGTGTAGGAAAATACTCTTAATGTCATTGCAAGATGTTATGGAAACATTCTTCATGCTAATGAAAAAGTTAAAAAAGAAGAAGAAAAAAAAATAAGAAGAAAGGGCAAATCTAACAGAGAGGAGAGCTCAGAGACCTCTCCATTTTGTTGGTTTGTGTGACCTGTGGAGCTGGGAGGGTGAGATGCACTGTGATCAACATGTGGCAGTAGTTTTTGATGTGCTCTGAATAAACTCAGTCTCCACTGAGACACAGGAATGGTTGCAAGGACACACCAAATTCTGCCTTGTCTGAGCCTGGCTAGAGCCATGTGTGAGAACAGGGCAGACAAACCATTGTGCTCTGGAGAGCAATGCCCAGCACCACAGAGTTTGAACAGACTCCTGGCTGCAGACAAGATGAAACTTTTGGTTTTGATCTGTAGCTGCCTTTTCTGGACACTTTGCTCATGGAAATGACACATACTGGAGTGTGGGTCTGATCAGGAGCTTTTCTCAAGGGGACACACTGGTGACTTTGTTTAGCCTTGCTGTCAGTGGTTGAAGTAACAAATCCAGCAAAGCCTCAAACCCATTTTGTGTGGCAGAGCCCAGTGGTAAAGTGTCTGCAGAGCTTTAAAAGTGCAACAAGAAAATGGAAAGCTTCTGCCACAGAGAGCTCTTCCTCAAGCCATTGGCTGGTTTGGAGCAAGTTAGAGATACCAAGTGCAAGGTCCTGCACCTGGGTAGGCACAATCCCAAGCACAGGTCCAGGCTGGGTGGGGAATGGCTGAGAGCAGCCCTGAGGAACAGGCCCTGGGGGTCTGGGGTGAGGAAAAGCTCAAGATGAGGCTGCAGTGTGAGTGCAGCCCAGACAGCAACTGTGTGCTGGGCTGCAGCAAGAGCAGTGTGGGCAGCAGGGCAAGGGAGGGGNGAACTACATTGCTAGAGGATGATTGCATTTTCCACTGAGGGCATTTCTACTTTACCTAATAGACATGGAACCCTTTTGCAAACCACCCTGTCAAAACCCCAAAGGGTTTTTGTTTTGCAGAAGGACAGAGCATCTGCAGAAGCTGCCAAAAATTGATGTGTCTCTGCCTCTAGTCAAACAGTAATGTATTGACTCTCAATGTGATTAAGATGGACTTTTGCCCAGAACAGGAAAATTGGTTCTGAATGAAAATTGCTCTTCAGAAGTGGCTCTTCATTATTGATATTACTATTATTTTCTTTTAATATAATTAGGGTTATGTTCTTAAATCACAATTGGCATCGTTGTACTTCCCTCAAGTCAGCACAGCATTACATTGAGTGGTCTTAGGAATGCCAGAAGAGAGTCATGAATCTTACCTGCCCATGGATGGTGCCTTCTGCTTCTACATAATTTCCTTGTGCTTGAAACAGAAATTGTCCTTGAGGTGCCTCTAAGTGGCACTGCCTTGCTCATAACAATTACCTGAGAGTGAAAAGCCATCTGGTTCAGATCAGGTCTTCCTTTGTGCCTTATGAACCTTCTTTAAAGCACACTTCTCCTTCTCCCCTGAAAAATTACAACAACCCAAAATGTTTAAGCATTTTCCCAGCCATAGAATTTAACAAATTGTTTTTTAATGGCTGTGTTGGGCAATGAACTATCTGAGCTGAGCCTGTGGTGACTGTTTTGGTGAAGCAGCAGGATGTTGGCTAATGAATTTCTCTGTATCGAGGAGCTTGGGAGCACAGGGAGAGCTCACTAGACAGGCCCAGAGGGTACTCTGCTAGGTGTGTTTTGATGTCTTGAAGCAAGCAGCACAGCAGGATGCTGTGGGAAAGCTGACCCTCCTGTTTTGAGAACTAAGGATACCACAAGTGACAAAAGAGCCCTCTCTCTGCACTCTCCTTGGCTAGCAATGCAGTAATGCTGCAAGGAAGAGCCTGCCCTTCACTTTCATGTCATTCACTTGTGCAGGTTTTACCTGTGACATCATCTTGAAGCAAGCAGAAAATTGCAAGTGGGATGTGCCCTCAAGCAGAAGCTTATGGACTTCTCAGTGTGCTGTTAGGAACAAGACATGAAGTGATCCATGCCAGCTTTCAGCAGGTCTCCCAGTGGGTATTTGTGTCCCGTGCTGCACTCTGCCTGGGCACCTTTCAGACTGTTCCAGAGCAGATGGAGAGGAAAGCAGACTACAAGTGGCATGTGAGAGCCAGCCTGGCTGGGGAGGTGAGCAGAGGGATGGCATGGTTGAATGGAGAGAACAGTGAGGTGCTGGAAGAGCCCAAGCAAGCACAGACCAAGGATGAGTTCCAGCTTTGGTACAACTTTACCATTACCTCCCCCTTCAAAAATTATGCCCATTAGCCTTGTTCCAAAGCAAAAAGGGAAAACGAAAAAATCCCAGAGGAAAAGGATGAGGGAAAAATCAACATTTCACACTTCTGTGCTGTGAACATGCCTGTGCCTCCCACAGCAGGCCTGAGTGTGGCACTGTCAGCAGAGGGTGATGCCAGCCGCTGTGAGAAATGCCTGGTCAGGTTTCCATCGTAACTCACTGTCTCATAAATATGTTTAATTTCTGTTTTAGCAGACTCTATCTTCCAGCAGGAATACAGAGATTTGTGCATTTATCCTCCACAGAAGTCATAACGCTTCTGGAGTTCACAGCCAGGCATTACAAACACCTCCCTGCAAGCCTTACTCGCTGCGAAGTTCAGTGCTATCTGGCAGCAGCAGGCATTAATCACTGCAAAAAAGGGCAGGGTAACGTTTCTAAGCCAGGCAGGGCTTGTATCAGCTTCCCAAACAGCTTACTCCAACACTTCTTTTTATTGAGATTGATTCTCCATACTTTGCTAGTTTGGAGATCTGGCTCCTTTATATTTATCTTGTACTGTAAAGCTAATAATTGACATTGTTACTGGGGTTATTTTGTAAGCACATTTCTTAGTACCCAAGGGTAATTTTATTGCTCACCTTTTGGCCTTTCCTTTAGAGTACTGGAAGTGTACAGGGCGTGGGGGAGAAGTGTGGTGCATGCTTCGTAAAGAAATTAATTTGCCAATTAATATTACTTCATTCTTGATGCCACTCTCTTGGTTTCTGTTACTTCAGTTCTGGCTAGCCTGAAGGCAGCTCTGGTTTAATTTCATGCTCTCCATCTCCTCTGTATGAAGTAAAGAGCAGCCAAACTGCCCTGTTCTGCTGATACTTGGCCACAGGGACCCTATGCAGAGGTTTATTGAGAGGGCAAAGTTGGCCACCGCACCCACTCTCCTCCTGCTAAGGCAATTCCCCAGGTTGCAAATAGTTCCCTGAGGAGGTGATCCTGCTGAAGTGGAGTATATATGGTAACAGAAAACTGGGTGAGGCAGGATTAGATAATACCCCACTTCTTAGTGGGGATTCAGCATCCCTTAATGCCTGCAAAAGATGATATCCATAGTTTTGGGTTGATACTCTGCTCTGCTGAGGCTGCATCTGGAGTGCTGTGTCCAATTCTGGGCCCCCCAGTTCAAGAGGGACATAGAACTGCTTGAGAGAGTCCAGCACACAGCTACAAAGATGATGGAGTAGAGCATCTCTGTTATGAGGAGAGCCTGAGGGAGCTGGGACTGTGCTGTTTGCTGAGGAGGAGACTGAGAGGGAACCTCATCAGTGTTCATCAACCTGTGCAGGGTGAGTGCCAGGAGGCTGGAGCCCAACAACAGGCCAAGGGGCAATGGTGGAAGCGGAGGCATAGGAAGTTTCATTTAAACATGAGGAGGAATTTTTTCCCTGTGAGGGTGACAGAGCACTGGCACAGGCTGCCCAGGGGGGGTGTGGAGTCTCCCTCTCTGGAGATATTCAAACCCCACCTGGATGTGTTCCTGTGTGACCTGGTCTAGGAGATCCTGCTCTGGCAGGGGGTTGGATTGGATGAGCTTTGGAGGTTCCTTCCAGCCCCTGACATTCTGTGATTCTGTGCTAATAAGCTATTAAAGAACTTAATGTTTTTTTCTGCCAGACTGAATCTGTCATGGGTATGTATGAGCATTTGTATCTTCAGCTTGCTATGGAAAATGACTCATTTAGAGAAGGCAATTTGCATCCAGAGAATTAGGAATCCTCACTGACTATGAGACCAAATGGTATAAAGTCAGTTTCTCACTTCAGCTTTGAGGACAAGTCTGTGAGTTGATGGCATCCATACTGCTAGGGTTACTCTGAAGCTGTCTTGAAGCACACAGTCCAGTGGAGACCAACACATACCTTCATTATTGCCAATTAATGCAGGATCATATGAAAGATGAGTCAAGTGCCTGGGTCTGGAGGCTTCCCCACCAAGTGAGTTGATGGTGCCAGTCAGGAGAGACTGCAGATTCCAAGGCTGGGAGGGGCCACTGAGTCTGAGCTCTTGAATAACACAGGCCATAACTTTATTGCTTCTATCTTCATAATGTCTCCCTTCTCACAGAGAGATGATTAAAGATGGCAAGGGAAGCAGATCTGTCTTCAAAGAGATGAAGCAGCCTCAGACTTGCCTGCCTTGACACGGGAGCACACTGACACTTGCTGATGCCATTAGCCTCAGAGCCCAGTGAGGCAGCACATCTGGAAGTCTATCTGGAGCTCTTTAATTCTCACCCAGACACAGAGTCTGGAACAAAAATGGTCCATCTGGAGAGCACCCTGCTGATGCTGAAGTGTCAACACAACTGTCAGTGTCAGCATTTTGGGGGCAGCCTTCCCTGGGTGTGAAATTGGTCCTAGACTGGGAATAGGCCCTGGGAGGATGTTCCCTCCATAACCTGTGATCATTTAGGGGACCTGTATGCACACTAGGAAGCAGCTGGCACTGCTCTTTATATAAAACAACCTCATTTCTTGCCAATGGAATTTGCAGGGATCCTTTTATTTTGTGGTGTTGAAGGCAAACAGTGATTGTCACAGGTGTCCTTCACAGGGCAACAGCTCAGTCTCTTGGGTGGTTGTGTGTGTCTGAGAGGTAGCACTGGGTGTCCAAAAGAGTGGAGCTGGGAGTCCAATCCTCCAGCTCTGGAGTGTATGTTGGGCTGCTGGTGGATGGTCCAAATTCATACAGAAGTGAGCCTCACAGCTTTCTAGAAATACGTGGAATCTCTGTGTACCAAACTGAAGGGTTTGTGGATGTAGGCTAAAAACCACCAGATCAGATTGGAGATTTCCTTTTATACCTCATGATGAAGCTCCATCCTTACTGGGAAAATTGAACTCCTTTTTCCAGGAAATGATTGCTTTTGATATGATTTTATCTGGAGTCACTCACCCTTTAGTCAAAGCCACAAAATCCAACTAACTTCATTTTTAAGCATGACTGCTTCTTTCCTTAACACGTTTGTGTTTATCAGTTTATACTTCTCCTCCAACTATTTTTTCTTAGACAAGAGCCTAGCACTGACTGTAATGTGAGCCAAGAGGCACTTCTTGAAGTATTTCCCTTCAGGTCTAATTTGGTTGCTAGGAAGACTTTTTTTTTTTCTTTCTTTTTTTTTTTTCTTTTTTTTCCTTTTTTTTTCTTTTTCTTTTCTTTCTTTTTTTTTCCTTTCTTTTTTTTTCTTTCTTTTTTTTTTCTTTCTTTCTTTTTTTTCTTTCTTTTTTTTTTCCCAATGTGATTTTTAAATTACTAAATTTCTTCAGTGGCTTAAAATTATTCTGCAGTAAATAGTCCATCACCTCTACTCTTTCCTAGAAGGAAGCCTTCTGTTCTAATTCTTGTAACCTGGGTCCTCCTGTTTTTTTCCAAAGGTACTGATGTAGGAAGAAAGAAATGTTTTAGAGGGTATGAATGAGAATATCCTGACTGGAAATGCCTGTCCTTCAGGGAATCAAGAGTGGACAACTTTTCTCAGCTCTAGTTCAGGTACAAGCTGTGAACCCAAGGTGAAGAAGTGGCATTGCTTTCCAGGGGAGTTGCACTCTTTTCACTGGTATCTTGCAGTATCCTCACTAAATCTTTCCCTGTGATTATTTTCCACCACCATCTGATAGCTCTGATGAAAGAAGGACGTTGTGAACTTGGCTGATTTGATGAATCACAGATGCCCAAGGTGCCCAGGAAAAAATGGTTTGTCCACAGGGATCTGGCAGATACAGCATGGGACCTGTAAGAGGTCCACAGTCTTCTCGAGAGTCAGTTGAGTGCCCTGGGATGCCTCAAATGAAGCAAGCTGCCCATGTTTGTGCAATGCAGTGACCTTTGTGTAAAAGCTAAAGCTATCCTTTCCCTCTCCACAGCCCCAGAAGCCCAGAGAGTGCCTTGAAAATTAAGAAGGCTCTAACGGTGGAGTTCATCAGTTCCACCTCGCGATGGCACTTTCAACATCTGGACTCATAACTGGGAGTGAGTAGTGACAAGGAGACAACAGCTAAGCATAATATCAACATTTTGTTAACCATGTTTGCAAAAGCAACCAGCCCCCTTCACCTCTTGCCCTCACTGCTGGAGCAGGAACTCCCTGTGGGGTTGCAGCAGCCTGTGTGGAGCAAGGAAATGGCCTCACCATGGGGAGCACACAGAGTCAGCCTCCTCTGCCCCTGAGCTCCCCGAGGGCAGCCTGGGGGCAGCCATGGCCTCGCAGGCTCCCACTGCTTGTGTGGTTGCTGCTGCTGTCCCCAGGCGCTGAGCGAAGCGCTGGGTGCAGGCTTGGCTGGGGAAGCACCGAGCTCTGCCAGTTCCTCCCTTCTGCCCCCTGATTCCCTGGTGGTGCTTTCAGTGACTGCCGTCGATGGTCACAGAACTCCCTCGCAGTTCCTGGGCAGAGGGTTGGCTTCTGGCAGCGTGACTGCAGGTGGGACACATGGCACTTACGTGGGGCAATCCATCCAAGGTTCTCCCCAAGCCACCGAACTGGTATGGCATGGGGTTGCCCCAGCACCACACCAGTCCAGCACACAAAGTCACTGCCAGGGCTTTGTATTCAACATATGGTCCAGTGGAGGTGTCCCTGGCCATGGCAGAGGGGTTTAAATTAGGTCCTTTCCCACTGAAGCCACTCTGTGATTCTATGGAACCTCATCTACACAGTGGTGTCCAGAGAGCTGTTTGGAAGAGAAGAATCCCTTGCCCGGCCAAACACAAACTCAGCTCTGCCTTTGTGCCACCCAGCACTTGTGCATGGAAATGCATGGTCTGGTCTGGTTCTGTTTGTAAAGAATGGCTTGGTTTGGTTTGTGTTTTACAAGAAATCCCTTGTCCTCTGCAGGGAAGTTTCACAGCCTTTCAGCCCAGCCTTTCCATGGCCACCTCAAAAGATGTTGATGTGGGATGCTGTTAATTTTTCAGTCTCCTGGAGAGCTAAGCTGCAAACCCCAGTGTCAAATATGCCTGCCTTGACACCAGGAGAGGGTGCAGCCATTACAGGGAGGAAGCTGTGTGACTATCTAACTTCTGCCCATGGTGGTGGAGCATGCTGGCTTGTTGCTCTTTACCCTGCCTTTCTCTTGGGCAGACCATGCACATGTGTGTGAGTGTGCCATGTGGGTCATGTTAGGGGATAAGGAAGGCAAAATGAACTAGCATACAATAGGAATAACAGGAAAGTTTGAAAACTTACTGGTATTGTCCTTGACTTTCTTTAGTTGAAGTTCATGCTTTCACTTTTTCCAGCCAGCCAAATTGCTGTGCTAATTAATATATTGAAAAAAAAACATTTGGGTTTGATCTAATGCTGTGATTTGAGCCTTAATCATAGTCTTGGCTTATCAAACTACTTGCTTGGGGTCTCGTGAATCTCTGTAGCAGATTGATGCCTCTTCAAAGCCATCTGGAAGAAGATCTACTCACTCATTTTTTTCCCTTGCTCTTTTTAATTGAAGCTGCTGGCTGGCCCTGTGTATCAGAGCAGTACAAAGGCTGAGAAAACAGAGAGGTCTTACACTAAACCATTTGAAAGGGCAGCAGGAGACGTCATCCATTTGTGTATAGATGTGTTTAGATAGATGTGGTAAGCCATGAGAAGTGGATGCCTTGACAGGTTACTTTTCAAAGACTGCTGATTTGCACTGACCTCTGACTGCTCTCAAAACAGCTGAATTCTGCAGACTCTGGTAATCTGAGATAGAAACTGCTCTGAAGCTGGCTGGGTGTAAAGAGTCTCTTGCTGCCCTGGGTGTCTGAATAACACAAGGAAAAGCACAGCAAAGTTTAAAAGGATGTTCTAGCTGGAAACTGTTTGATTTTGTACAGGACAACTCGCTGTGTTTGCAGGACAACACCTGGGGTGAAACCCATGCACCTCTATGCTCAGATGCTGTTAGTGTCCCCAGGCCTGCTAGCTTACTGATTCAAGTAATCACATTAAAACCACTTTTTTCAACCTGTACTGAAAGTCAGACATGTAGAGCTCTTGTAAGACTGAAAGTTTTCTTTTTGATTTAGTTTTCTTTTGGGGTGGTGGTTTTTTGCTTTTGTTTAAATGCTGATGCATGGTTTAATACAAGGTGTCCCCTTCTAGTAAAGTTTGCCTCTGTTCTGGGTGATCATGTAGTTTTATTCTGAGCCCATAGGGCTACTTGATGCTGAGGAGGCTTGGAAAGGAGCTGCTCCTACCTCCCTGACCAATCTCCTCTGTGGCCATGTCAGTTTACACATTTTCCAGATGTTCATACAGAGATTGCATACAAATGCTCTGCATTTAACATGCTTGGATTCCCCTTAAAACATGATACATGTTCTTTTTTTACAATGCTTGCAGCAGGCATGAAACTGTCAGGCATACACTGGCAGTTTTGTGTTGCAAGGGAGAAGCCTGGAAGTGCAGGGTGACAGGGTGCATGAAGCACAACCACTGAGCAAACCAGTGGTAAGGCGAGGAGAGCCTCCAGACAACTTTCATCCCAGCCCAGTGCTCAAATGCAAGAGTCCTCCTCTTTGCACATTCCCAACATGGCTGGAGGCAAGGGGAAAACACACAGGGAGAGCTTTTAAGCTCACAACAACCCTTTTCAGGCAGAGGCAAAGACGGCAAAGATGGCAACATGAAGGCCATGCAGTTAGAGAAAAGGCAGTATCAAGTCTTCCTGTACTTAGGAGCTGGGTGGGAAGCCTGCGACAGCTGCATCATGCTGGGAGGCAGTTGTGGAGAGCCAGCAAGAGGGTAGCTGAGGTGGCAGGCATGCAGCCTCCTGGCTGGCATCTGGTGAGCTGCTGGCATGGGCTGGACACAGATGGGCTGTGGCTGCCAAGCCTAACAAGTCTGCACCAAACATGCACTGGGTGAGATTCTTTCCAGCGGCTTGATAAATTGGGCAGATCTGGCCAGAGCAGAAGAAAATGTCTGAGATGGGAGCAGGTCTCAACTCTGATCCAGAGAGTTCTCAGCTCTGTTATCCAGAGAGTCCTCAACTCTGTGATCCAGAGAGTCATCCTGCTGAAACTTCTCAGCTGAGCAGCTGAAAAGCTTTTGGTTTAGAAAGAAGTTTTCTCTTCAGTTAGCCTCTCTCTCATGTAGGCTTCTGGACCATTTAGATTAAATTGCCAGAAAAAAAAAAAATCACTCTGAGATACCAATCCAGAGTAGAAAACTTCAGCAGAACCAAACTGATTTGATTTGGTTCAAAGCTCCATGGTTTAGGGAGTTAAGGTAGCAAAGTACCAGTCTCATTTTCTATCAGTATTATAATTAATTATAACAGTAACTCTGCTTTAATAGAAGCCTCCTGTGCTTTGAAGCTGGAAACATCAGTGCTAGTGTTGCTGAAGGTGAATGGGTTAATGAGAGGACACATTGCTGTGGTTTCCAAGGAGGCCACAACCAAACCTTACCGAGCACTTAGGAGGCACTTTTGTGAGGATGGCTGATTTCCTTCTCCCTGATAAAAATAATCTGCTGGCTACCATTTCATAGCCCACAACCTTGCCACAGAACTCGAGCAAACCATCTCAGGGTACCTAGAGGCAATCGGTGTCAACATTGTGCTGGATTTGTCCCTCTTGTTCTTCCTCAGCCATAAAGATCTGACTGAGGATGGGAGATGTCATTATGGAGAACAGGAAGTGAACACTCCTCCCATCACTCTTAAACTTCACTTGGAAAAAAAAAAGGCAACACAAAAAAAAACAAAGACAGAGAAGCCAAATACCCTGTTAAGCCCCAGAAACCAGAAGACAAATGAAAGGACTGGAGAGCTGCGTATGGGTTTTAAATGCTATTTTATGATATTTTTCAAGCTCTCTCCTAAGTTTGGTTTTCTTAATATTGCTTTCTGCTTGATTTGTATTGGCACTGGCAAGTGCATATTAATTTCATCTGCTAATAGTTGTACAGAAACTTGCTTGAGCAGCTAGCAGGATTAATGGTTGTTAACAAAACATCCTGAGCAGGTCTCGGATGCTTAGAGGCTCCCTGTACAATCAGGGAAATGCTCTCTGCAGTCCTGGCTGGTGTCTGCCTCAAGTTTCCCCCCCCCCAGCACTTTATGCTCAGATGCAGAACCCAGACTGGTGCAATTCAGTACAATCCCATTGACTTTTCCAGCTATTCTGAGCTGTGATTCCAACACATAACCCACATTTTTTAATTACAGGTCTGTATCTTCCACAAGAGTCATTTATAGCCATGTTTGAGCAATAACTTGAGCTTGGCTTAAGGCATTTGAATTGAATGTAAAATCCTGATTGAATGTATTGTTGTTCTCCCCCTTTTCTTAGCATAGAAATTATGTCAGTAGTAGATTTTAAACTTAAAGTGAAGATCTATTCAGAAAAAAAAAAAACAACCCAAAACCAAACTACACTGGAATTTTTTGGGGCCATAAATATATTCACCAGTAATTTAGGGGGAGATAAAAGGGTTTTTTTTCAGAACTGTTTTTTTGCACCCTAAATACAGATTTCCTGTATCTGTTAAGAGTGCAGTTCAAAGATTTGAGTGAATTTACAGCTGAACTATAACTTTATAAACATATGTACATACATACACAGCCTATAGCCAATTAAAAAAAAAAAAAAGGCTTTATTCAGAGGAAAGGTCAATTTAATTTTTTTTTTCACTCAAAAATTTAATTTTACAATTGTTAAAAAACACAAATAAATTCATTACTGACCTTTGAAGGGTGATTTCAATGAGCATGTGGGGATCATCTACATTTTGAAAGCAGCTGTTTTTACGACCTGAAGAGTGCACACATGAAACACACTGGCGTTTGGGCTCTGCTCTGTAGACCAAAAAGAAAGAAGAAAAAAAAATCCTCTCCTTATAGCTTTAATTTTTTTTGTGCCCCCTTTGCAGTGATTTATCATACTATAAAAGTATCATCAGCATAAAATCCTCACATTCTCCAGTGTACAACAAACATTTGTGTCTGCCATTGCGGATGGAGCGAGCGTGTACCTTCAGCATCGCCATGCTCCACAGAAAGGAACATATGGAGATATGCAGGACTTGTTAATTTGTTCTCAAAAGGATACAGATAAAAGCAGATGCTAGTGGGCAATAAATTATGCTGCTTTTTTTTTTTTCTTTTTGGGTACATTTTCTTCAGTCAGTTTTTTTTTTCCTAAGCCTTCCAGTTGACACAGAATTTCCTTTGCGGCATTATTTATTGCCAGGGATGTTGCGAAGCTGCCTGGGAGGGCAAACTGGAAAACTTTGTGAAGTGTGCTCAGAGAGTGCTCTTTTAAACCAGATGATTTGTGAATGAGTCTTGGAGGGCTGGGGGTGTATTTCAGGTATGTTAGCTGGCTCGTAGTGGGCTTGTATCCAGAAAACAAAAGACTCTGGAGAATGCTGCTTACACATGGGATGCTTACCAAGATGTATTTGGGGTTCTCACCAGTATGTGGACTATAATCTTCTTGGGATAGAGTAATAGCTTCCATTTCTCCACTCTATAAATGTTGGAGAGTTGTAGCTTGGAAAATAACTGTCAGTTTGGGGTTTGCCTCTTCTAGAAGCTTAATTATTAGAGAGCACCAACACCGCTTCTTAGCAAACTAGAACCTTGCGACGTGTCTCAAGTCACATCCCAAAGTATGAGAGGGGTCAGGAGCCATTAGTCACTTCTGAAAAGTTTAGGGCTTGACTGATTGGCCCAGCACAACATTTTCAGAGAAATATTCATGGGAACTTTGTCTAACTCAGGTCCAAACCAAAAGCCACGGAAGATGTTCACAGCTCCTAAGAGGAAATCCTTACACTGTGCTCACACCTCCTTGTTGTGTGCACATGTATCTTAAATGTATTCCTGTGTGGACATTTTTACACACAAGGACACATGCAGGAAAAGCAGGTTCCAGATCTGAGGGATCCCGTGGGTGTGTGCAAGGAGACAGCTGGGAGGTGAGCTTCATGAGGAGCAGCACTTGCACCACTGCTCCAGTGCCTCCTCCACACACTCCTCCTCCCACCACTAAGGTGGCAGCTGTGGAGAGGAGAGATGAGAAAGGTGAGGTGGGAAGGCTGGGGGCAGGTGACACTGGTCACTGGGAAACTGGAGCCAGGGACTAAGCCCACCCTAAGCTCATCCTCCAGCTGTACAAAAATGCCACTGGGAGGCTGAATGGCAAGGTGGGCTGCTGGCATGTAGGAAACAGCTGGTGCTGGCTTGGTAGCTGTGCTTTACAGATGATGCCCAGAGGTTTGCCTACAGCTCTGGTGTGGCTGTGTTGCAGAATCAGACCTGTCAGGGAAGGATCCAAAGCAGCACTAGACCTGATGAAGATTTGCTGCCAAAGCCACTGTTCCCTTCAGATTCTCCTGCACACCCACATGAGGTGCTGCCTGCTGCCACCCCCTGCGCCACGCTGCAGTGCCCTAGTGGGATCTGTCACCACAGGCTTCTGTGCCACAGTGCTGTCACTTATGTTGTATACAGGGAAGCTTTTGGCTCCCACTTGCCTATCTAAATCAACATCCTGGATTTGTTAGGGTTGAATTTTTATCACGTTTTCTTTTTTTGTCTTGGAGATGTGTAGCAAGTGATGTTTAACACAGTGGTAGTGAGTGGGTGGGTTTGGTCTTGGGTTTTTTTGTGGGTTGTTTGTTTTATCTGCTTCAAGAGCATCATTCTTTCCTTTAAAAGGGTCACTTCAAAATACACAATCAGGCATCCTTCCAGATGTGTGCACAAGTGTTCCTGCACACACTGTAATTTGTAATGCAAAGTGATCGGTCACATTTAAGTCCCTGCAGCCAGCAAATATCTAATAGAAACTGGCAAAATATGCTTTATGCACCAGAGGCCACAGTAGTGAGATCAAATACACCCCAGCACATTTGAATGCAAGTCCTGCATGCATCTGTTTGGATGTAAAGGACAGCTGAATGCAAGGAAATTGGAAATGCATTGGTGGTTCTGAAAGCAAACCCCAGAGCTGGCCTGCCCCAAGGGGAAAAGGCTCTGACTCTGTCACAGATATATGTGTTATGAATCAATCCACTTAAAGGAGAGGTGGGCTTAAAATAGAGCAATTTGCTGCACTGGGCTGTTGAGTTCAGAGAAGGCTGAGGGCAGAGCTCATTGCTGTCTACAGCTACCTGAAGGGACATTGCAGAGAGGCTGCTCTCTGCTCACAGGGAACTGGAGACAGAGCAAGGGGGAATGGCCTCAAGCTGAGGCTGGGGAGGTTTAGATTGGACAATAGGAAAAAGTTTTTCATGGAGAGAGTGGTCAGGGACTGGAATGAGCTGCCCAGAGAGGTGGTGGAGTCCCCCAGCCTGGCTGTGTTTCAGGGTGGTTTGGATGTGGTGCTTGGGGCTGTGGTTTAAGGTGAATCCTGCAGAGTAGGGTTCTAGGTTGGACTTGGTGACCCTGAGGAGCTTTGCCAGCCTGGGTGTGCCTGTGACTCTGTGAAAACCCTTCCCAGCTGGGAATGTGTGAATAAGCTTTGTATATTGAATAGGTATTCCTTCACTGTTTTGTTGGAGGGGGTGGGGGTGGGTTTTTAAAATTTTTTTTCCCTTTTTTCTTTTTTTTTTCTTTTTTTCTTTTTTCCCCTTTTATTTTTCTTTTCTCTTTTTTCTTTTTTTCTCTTTTCTTTTCTTCTTTATTTTTTCCTTTTTTCTATTTTCCTTTTTCTTCTTTTTTTCCCTTTTTTTCCTTTTTTTAAAATTTTGTGTTTTCTTTTTTCTTTTTTGTGTTTTCTTTTTTCTTTTTCTTTTTCTTTTTCTTTTTCCTTTTCCTTTTCTTTTTCTTTTTCTTTGTCCTTTTTCTTTTTCTTTTTCTTTTTCTTTTTCATTTTGTTTTTCTTTTTCATTTTCTTTTTTAAGGGAGCAGAGAGTACCAACAAGACATGTGAGGCAGAGCCAGGGAGCAAACTGGGACAGCACAGGGATGACTCAGTCTTGAATGAGTTATTCTGACTAACTTTATTTTCTGTGGAGAAAGAGGCACCTCCAAAAGGCACATAGGCCAAAGATGGGCACCTCTAAGAGAGAAGCCTGAAGTTGCTTCTCTGCCCTTCCATGGCTGTGCAGACCATTTAAATGCTAGTTCAGAATTAACATGTAACTGCTGTGGCTAAAGTTCAGGGATGAATCCTACCTTTCTATATTCAAGGAACTGCTGAAGAACTCTGTCCCTCTGGGTGCTTCTGTGGACGGAGAATAACAGAGTGGACTTTGGAGCAGTCCCCCCAGAAATGTGCAGAGCTGCAGAAATTCAGAACCTATTTGGGAGCCCTCAGCCATCAATAACACAGGCAACAGTGAAATAACAGCAGGACGCTTCACTTTTAAATGCTTCTCATAAAAACGAGGGGAGCAGATTGTTTACATTAACCTTTCTGGGAAACGCAATCAAATTGCCCTTGAAAAATGTTGGAGAAGGCAAACATAAGCCTGACTTTCACTAGCCCCTAACAATCTGTGAGGCAGCCCATTGCTAACTGTCACACACAATGTACATTCTGTTTGGTGATTTCTCTTGCACTGCCACTCTCTATGAAGATGTTTAAAAGAATAATTCAAGCTGCATGATCCCAGGTGCGTAAACATGCACTGCTCGGGCCAGCAGAGGAGCTGCCCAGCCCAGCAGCACCGGCAGGCCCACGGGGCAGCTCAGGGACTAAGAAAATCATTTCCTACCATCAGACTCATGGGTCAGTTCAGGGACTAAGAAAATCATTTCCTATTTTCCTGTATGGATTTGGAGCATGCTGAGATCAGCCAGTCTAGAAAAATAGAAAGAAACTGTGTCTTGGGCAGCAAAAACAGAAGAGGGAAATGAAAGATGCCTCCAACCCCAGCCAGTTCTACCAAAGCAGGGTGGGGAAAAGGCATGCTCCTTGCTGTCTGAGCTTCCCACTGGTCGTTCCAGCAACCCCACTGGTGGCTCCTACAGCCCTCCTTGCTCCACAGAGCCATGGTCTGCCTTGCTGAGAGCAGCAGGATGGGAAAGCTGGCCCCGTCCTGCCAGAGGCAGTCAATACCTCACAGCGAGCAAGGCTGGAATGCTCCATTCACTGAAGTCCCTGTGCCCTTGGTCCCTTGCTTAGCACTTTTTCCAGGTTCCTGAATTGCTCCTCAGAGACCTTCTAAGGCACCTACCTTTCCACCCACTAATCAAACAGGCTTAAGAAGGATTTCAAGCCTTAAAGTACAGCTTGGTTCCTTCATAGGAACATGTGGTTTTCCACGGACTGAATCCCCTTTTCTGAGCCTTCCCTCCTCTGGTAGGAGACTGAAAAGGTCCCAGCTTGCCATTGTGGATACCATTCAGCTGAGGTTACAGACCAGCTTGCTGCACTTGAAATAGCCTAAATGCCCCCTAAAATTAGTTTACTCTGGTTTCAGGAGAACAGTGACAGATTAGATCCAAGCTCCACTTGATCCAGCCCAGAAGCTTTGGATTTTGATCCACATCCTTAATAAGAAAGGAGAGAAAAAAATAACCATTTTTGAGAATGAATACCTCTGTGATTGATGTTGGCTCGGGTCAGTGGTCGCAGTCTCCTTTCAGCTCTGGGGTGGACCACAAATGCCGAAACAGCCAAAGAATCGGCAAAAGGCTTGCTTAAAACCAAAGAGAACAGAGATACGTGGGCATGGAGGAAGCTATTCGACTTGTCTTAGAAAGAAAGAGCTTTGTGACCCCCAAGGATGTTTGAAGATTTGTTTCAAATCATTGGCAAGTTCTTCTGCATGGTTCAGCAGCAATGGAAGCTCTGTTTTGCTACACAGCCTGTTACACCTATCCAGTGACCGTTACCATTGTCGATGCACCTGAGGGACCATATTTTTCTGAGTTTTACCACTCTTGGCTATCAGTGGCCTGTAGACTGCTGCCCTGCCCCCTGGTAGCACTTCTGCAGCCACCACACGCAGCAGCCACCCACACTGGGGTGCTTTTTGTGTGTGTGGTTGCCATAAAGGAGAGGGGAGATGCACATTAGGGTAACACAAACACAACCCCCGTGGGATTAACAGAGATATTCTTCAATCCTGCAGTTCCTCTTTTATGATTTACAGCGACTTTGATTTATCTCCTGCCAGCATGCTCACTTTGTGGGTTTTGGCCACGTTTTCAGGACAAAAATTTCTGTGGAAAGAAGCCTTAAGTTTTCCTCTCACTCATTTAGGTCACAAAAAGGAGCGTGGAGAGGCAAACCAGTAGCTTTCAAATGCTGCTGCCTCGCTAATGACAGCTCTCATCGCATGACAGTTCTCAACCTGATAAGACATTCCAAACAACCACGGGAAAGGCAAAGAGGTTTTTCGGTGCCCCAGCTCTGTCTCTGCAGCTTGCACATGTTTTCAAACATAATTTCATGCCTTCTTTCTGACAGCTCATTAAACAAAGGCCTCTTGGTACATATAGTGCCCATCTTCCTGCTGAGATTGGAACATATTTATGGCGTTTGCAGATTGCTGGCTGTTTGCTCTTCTACTTCGCAGTGTCCTGCCTGCCAAATGCTTATCAGTCTAGCAAAGGTGACAGTTTTCCCCATTTGTGTAGGTAGCGACGGTCTCGTGTTTGACCCTCGGAGGCAAGAAGCAATATGATTAGAAGGAGCTCCTGCAAGCAATAGATAAAAGCAATCACACAGGGAGAGACAGCGAGGAAGAGCTCAAGGGAGGAGGCTGATGTTGTGGAAGCTGATAGCTTGCATTCAGGGAAAGTGCTGGCAGTTAGTTAGCGAGACAGCTGGTAACATCTAGACCTTGTGGGATTTCAGCTTCAGACAAAGCACACAAGGATTCAGGAGCGCTGAGAAGCTATCTGGAGTGGTGTGCAAGGGCAATCAGAGCTACTCACTTCTAATTATCTGCCTCTTTCTTGTCATTAAACTATCATTATTATACATTCAAACCAATAAAGTTTAGTGAATTTAGCACCTTCTATTTTCCTTAAACGCTGGTGCCAAACCCCTGCTTTCTTTCCTAACAGAACAGATGAAGACATCTTTAAGCCAGCCGCTACCATTCATCCATCTGTCCTTGAAGGGTGGCAGGGGACTAGGAGCAGGTTTCTGCTTGTACCACCACTGGCGGCTGAAGGATCTGTTCCACTTCAGCAGAGTAACAAAAGGGCTAATTGGTTTTTGTTTTTAAGAGAATTTTGTTTTCCTTTTTTCACTTCTTGTCAAGCCTATCACTTAGCCAGTATTAAAAGAAAATGCAGTGGCAGCTCTGTTCAACTGCCAAAACCCAATCAACACAAAGGAGCTCTGGAGTAGCTGTCAGGCAGGATTATGATATTGATCCTAACTATGTGCATGCTCCAGGAAAAGGAGCATCTCTTTAACTAAAAGTCAGAGGGTGACAGATAATGAAAGACAAATATTTTACAGCTCAAAGGATGGTTCTGTCCTTACATTAGAAGAGGTGCCTAATTACAGCTGAGAGAAGCAGCAGCACCTGTGTGTGTTTGCTGCTGTCTCCCCTTGTCCTCTGAGCTTTTCATCTCTTACAAATAAGCAGGTACAGAGCAAGTCTCGGCAGGAACGTGGGGGTTCAAGAAACATTCATGCCACGAGGGAGTGATGTGTGTGATTTAATAGGCAGTTCTTCCCTCCCCTAGAGAATCCAGAATTTTAGAGGTTTTGTCTGCCAGGGAGGGTAACTTTGGGATCAGAGACAGACTCAAGGCTCTGCGTGTTTGTGGTCGTTAGTGACAATACAACATTACATATCACATCAGTGAGTCTGGATCCTGGGTCTGGCTCCCAAGTGAGAGGGGATGGCCTGGGTTTGAGCACAGATACAATGAGATGGGCTGGGATTCATCACATGAAATCTGGAGCAGCAGAGAGGAGCGAGAGTCTGTGCTTCTGAGGGCTGTCCCAGTTCTCTCCGAGTCTAGAGCCTGACAAGATCAGTCGCACCCACAGGGACCTGAAGTCCAGTGTTACAGCACAGGAATCCCAAGGGTGAACCTTTCACTTCTAAGGGCACGAAGGCCAAAGCTGAGTCCACACACACATGCTAGGAAACTTCTAGAGAATCAATTACCACGTTTGCTTGTGTATTCTGCCACTCATCATCACTAGGAGAGAGTGATGCCTGTAGTCTGACGAGAGATGTGCGTGATGGACACAGCAGAGGTTCTGAGGGATAAATCTGGAATGAACTAAGATGTATTTAGTATTCTTTTAACTTTAGTTTTAGTTGTACTGGGCCTTAAATGCCTCTTATGAGTGCCATTTTAAGTACAGTGTAAACCACCCACAAATAGATCCCTGCTCATTACTGCCACAGCCATCTCCAATGACTGCAGTCCTCTGAGCATCCTCCAGACACCTCAACCATCTCTTCTCACTACTAGGCTGCACAACATCAACTGCTTGAGCTCCAGCTCCTGTCACAGAGGGGCAACCTCTTTTGCCTAGATATTACCAAGGGAGTGACAAGACATACTAATTACAAATAAATTATACCTTGATTTACAAGTCCACTCAATCCAGAGTGTAACCCAGCTCAGGATCTGCATTCAGTCTTTTAATCATGGATTTCCCAGATACTTCCTTTGGTCTCATGGGTCTCCAAAAAGTCACTTAGCCTCTCTGTGACTCATGTTCCACATCTCTGGTGCAGCAATTATGGTTTCCACCTACTGTGCAAGAGATGGGAAGGATTTGTTGCTCAAGTCTCACAGAGAGCCAGGAAGAATGTCCTGAAGAAGCACAGTGACAGCAGGGCTGTGCAGTGCTGTGCAAAATGCAGTGAAATGCTTTGGCTCACCAGGGGTGCCAAAACCATATATTTGTTATTTAAGACACTGTGTCTTACAGAATTTTCTGTGCCTAAAGACTAGGGCACATCACAAACCCCAGGGTGGTTTTGCACGACCAAGTAGAGAGGCTGTATTTTAAATAACTGGACCTGGATCCTTCCTAGAGCTCTTTTAGCTGTCACTGAACTGCTGGTAAAGAAAATATGTTATTTTAGGGTACATTCTTCCTTGTGCAATGAGCTACTGCACTGGTCAGTTTTGTTCTTTGTAATACATCAAAGCAATGGGAGTGCATTAAGAAGCAAATGAGGGTCTTGGCCTCTCATCTTAGTTTTATCTCCCCCAATAATAATGAAGCTGGGCAACTTCCTAGAAAATAACAAATTGATATGAACAGCACTGGTCTGCCAGCTACTGTCAGTGCTGATGGATAGTGCTACAGCCTGAATGGGTTGTCCACATAGCTATTTGTCAGCACTGTCTGTGAGGAGCTCTGTGATAACATACTGTGGTAAATTCACTCTCCTGCCTACAAAGGAATAAAAAATGGCTCATTTGAGTTGATAGATGTCACACAGAGTAAACAACAACAAAACCAGGCTGCACTTGCATTAGAGCCTCGCCAGACAGCTCCCCTTGTTGTCCAATGGCTTGCTGCTCATTTAGGTGCCCGGAAGCCTGGTTGCAGGCTGGTAAGATTAGTTCACTGTTGGTTTGTTATCTTTCTGTCAAGAAGAGTTAAATATGCTGCGGGCTGACACAGAAATGCTTTTGCATTCATCACCTGCATTTCTGTTGCTGCCTGCAAACGCCACTGCAAAGCTGCCGGCGGTCGCTCCTCTCCTCACCACCTCATCTTCATCACCAGATGAACTGGTAGAGTTGTAGACACTTGTTAAAAAACAAACAAGTGTGGAAACAGGATTCGTTTCTGTGGTTCCAAACTGCTCGTGGAAGTCTGGCTGTTGTATAAGTGATCAACACTGGAGCTGGGCTAACAAAACAGATGGCTCCGCTTATGCGTGGCTGCGTGCCCCTTGAGCCACACCTCTTTGTACACCTTGGGCTTCCTTAAAAACAACATCGTCCCTTTATGCTATAACATATGTGCATCAGAATAGTGAATCATATCATGTTGGATGAAGGACAGAGGCGACCATCACACAGCATCAGTACTGCAGGCAGTTGTTGACCTCCTGAAGCACACTGACATGTTGTTGGTGTTTCTAATAAGCAAGGCGACTTCAGCAGCTGCAGAGCAGGACACCAGCTCCCTCCTTCCCCTTTCTCTTTCCTCTCAGCCAGCTAGGGAGTCCCTCTTTAGAACAACAAGGACTATCTGTTTCAGCTGATGGTGAAATATCTGGCAGGCTCTCTTAGGAATGCTTTCAGGATAACACATCCTCATGCTTTCACTAACACACTGGCACTGCAGAAACTTCCACTTGGAGAGAAAGGTCAAATGGGATATTTTGTGCCTTTTCAGGAAGCAAAAGGTGTCCTGCTTGTTTTGCAGGATGGTTCCTTGCACAAGGTTCCCAAGGCAGGGTGAATGACTCTTCTACTTCACCAGCCTAGTTACAACATAATGCTGCAGGAGGCTTTTAGGTTGCTGTTCTTCCCACTCAGAGCCCAGTTTTTAGCGCTAGTAACATAGCACATCCTGCACCTTTGCTTGTCTGTGATAAGTCATCAAACCACAAATACATCTTCTAAGGATGATAAAAGAAAAGAGCCTGTTGAGGAGATCCCTTATGTCTATTTAGTGGACAAAGAGTGTTATGGCTTCCATCCAGGCTGTGGGAGTGATCACTCACTGTCACACAAACTACCATTGCCTGCTGAGCCCCTTGACTGTCGTGTCTGTCACAAAAACAGGTGACCCAGGACCAAGCACAGAGAAGTGGATGATCTGGCCAGCACTGAGATAGCATCCTCATTGACCCCAAACACTATTTCTATCTGGAACTCCAAGTATGACTGACATTATGTCCTCAGGTAGCTGTCACATCATTTTTTAATGAAGAATAAATGGTCCAGAGTTTGTTTCACAGAAGCTGGAATGACACTAAATCGCTGCTGAAGCAATGAATTGATCAACACTACCAGGATTAGTTATATTTTCTCCCAGGATGAGTCTAGTTCAGTTGTTGAGCACAAGGCATACCACACACAGTTCACTGAGCCCCCAAAAGCTGTCACACCCTTTGTCATGCTATCTTAATTGGGAGAGTTGAAGTGAAAGGATGAAACTTGATCAGTTGCTGGATTAGGAGACTATGTGAGGAGAAACAAAGAAATGACCCACAGTAAAATGGATACCTCGGAAGGAGACAGGCTATAGCTTGACCACACACAGCCTTCAATAATGCATTTCCAAGGTAAACAGAGCCACAGGCACTTGGCACAGAAGACAGCTTCTCTTTTTTGCAGGTCATCAATAAACTATGTTTACATTGTCAGGCTGGTCTCAACAGTGTTAAATTATAAATTAGTCTCAGTGCAAGCAGAGCTGTAAACACTGCTCTGTATACTAAGGCAGTCAGGACACAGCCTGAGCCATTCATCCCTTTCAGGTACAGAGTTCAATGGGAAGCCTGGGAGAAGCTGGACTCTGGAAAAGTTTGAATGGAAGTCTTTAAAGGTGGTTCTGTTCTAGATGGAGCATCACTTGGGAACGATTTCAGCTAAGTGTCATTTCACAAAGATGTCCTTGGAGTAGCCTGCATTTCATAGAGCAAAACTACAACTGTCCCTTAAGGGCAATCATCTGCAGCATGCAATATTGACACATCAAAATGCCAGTGACAGTGATGGTGACAGGGCCAGGTTATTCCAGCTTTTTAGATTAACAAATGATGACAGTCTTCAAAACACCCAGGTGGAAAACAAAGCAATTGCTCTGGGAATGCAGAGAAGCACAGGCAGCAGAAACATCTGGAGAAAACATCAGCATTTTCCATTTGTATTGCGACCTGTGGATGACAGCAGAAATCTCTTGGTCTCCCTCTCCAGTGAGCTGATTAATAGAATTATTTCCTGAAAACTTACTGTAATATTGACACTTGGTGGATACTTCAGAAAAGTAAAGTAAGAAATATTATTTGCATAGCCTTACTATACAAAGTATAGTATGTAGTATGTATTACATACTATATAGCACATAGTATATACAGTATATACTATGATATCTATTATATATGTAGTATATACCATATACTATACTATACATACTATATAGTATATACTATATGTACAGTATGTAATACAATATAGTATATACTACTATAGTATAGTATATACTATATATTGTATTACAAAGTACTCTTATGTGCTTTATAATACTATTTTTATGTTATCAAAACTTGCCAGGCACCCACTCACTGCCCCCCAACAGAGCCAGCACAGAACAGCAGCACGCACAGGGTGGCAGATGCCCTGTGGCTGACCCTCTGCCACTCCTGTGTCTTTCTGATGGTCTAACCCTATCACGAACCAAGAACAATGATCTGGGCAGTTTTGCTTGCTGAGGCTATTCCCCACCTGTAGCCCTCCAGGCAGCAGGCTTGAGGGCAAGCTCAGTGTGCTGGCATGGGCACACAGCCTGTGCAAGTGGTTGCTTGTGAAGTGCCATTTCACTTCAAGTGAGCTGAAAAGAACAGAGCCTTGCAGGCATCTCACCTCGTATGGATGTGCTGAGCCTCTTATGGGAGAAACACAAAGTGGTCCTCAGAGGCCTCTGCTGCTGCTTCATAAAGGAGAGTTGTGTTTGTGTAAATCTGCTCAGCTCTGCGTCTTAACTCCTGGAGCAAAGAATTTTGGTTTTCTTCTTTCAAGGACCAGAGAGCAAAGGCTGTCACACACTTGCTGGTACCAGAGCTGAGAAAAGTGTGAACCAAAATAATGGTATGGTTCTGTGTTCTGAGAGTTAAATCATGCCACTTATTCCAAGATGATTACACTTATTTTATGGGATTTTAAAATGCATTTATGCATTTTATATCGTGGCAGCCAAATCAAAGGAGGGTAGATGGTAAAGGATGAAAGCAGCTCACTCTGACCAGCACCTTGGATTCCTGGGTCTTTCTTAATCTAATTGGTGACAGTTTCATGTAAAAACAGTGTCATGTCTTTTATGAAGCCTCTCGCTGGGAGCCTGTAGCTAGTGGAGTCCCTCAGGGGTCAGTACTGGGACCAGTACTATTCAATGTACTCATCAATGACCTGGATGAGGGCACAGAGTGCACTGTCAGCAAGTTTGCTGATGCCACCAAGCTGGGTGGAGTGGCTGCCACAGCAGAGGCTGTGCTGCCATTCAGCCAGACTAAGGCAGGCTGCAGAGCTGGGCGGGGAGGGATTGAATGAAGTTCAACAGGGGCAAGTGTAGAGCCTGGCCCCTGGGAAAGAACAACCCCAGGTGTAGGCTGGGGACTGAGCTGCTGGGAGGCAGCAAAAGGGAAAAGGAGCTGGGAGTCCTAGTGGGTGGAAGGATGCCCATGAGCCAGCAATGTGCTCTGGTGGCCAAGGAGGCCAATGCCATTCTGGGGTGTATTAAAAGGGCTGTGGTCAGTAGGCCAAGAGAGGTTCTCCTGCCCCTCTACTCTGCCCTGTTGAGGCCATATCAGGAATATTGTGTCCAGTTCTGAGCCCCTCAGTTCAACAGGGGACTGCTTGAGAGCTGCAAAAATGATTAAGGGAATAAAAAAAAATCTTCCTTATGAGGAGAGCCTGAGGGAGCTGAGGCTGTGCTGCTTGGAAAAGAGGAGACTGAGAGGTGACCTTGTTGCTGTTTATAAATTTGTGCAGGGTGAGTGCCAGGAGCTGGAGCCAGGCTCTGCTCAGTGATGCCTGATGACAGCACAAGGGGCAATGGTGGAAGTTGAGGCATAGGAAGTTCCATGGAAACGTGAGGGGATGTTTTTCCCTGTGAGGGTGACAGAACACTGAAGTAGGCTGCCCAGGGGGGTTGTGGAGTCTCCCTCTCTGGAGATGTCCAAGACTCACCTGGATGCATTCCTGTGTGATCTGGTATAGGAGATCTTGCTCTGGCAGGAGCTTGGACTGGATGAGCTTTCCAGGTGCCTTCCAGCCCCTGGCATTCTGTGAATCACAAAATGTAAAGCCCCTGAAAGACCTTTCCTGAGATTCTGTGTTGGGGGATTTGTGGGTCTATATCAGACTTTACCTTCTTCTATACATTTTTCTAAGATTCCTCTTTTTTTTTTTGGGTTTTCCCCTCCCAGCTAAACCAATGACTCTGCAATCATAATGTATATTCTGATACTTGAGTCACAGTCCCTCTTCCTCCCTTCTCCTTATCCAAACCAACAAGCTAGCCAGTGAGAATTCAAAGAAACAGCCTCCTCTATACTGCCTGTCACTGCTATCATCTGACTGACAGTGGCTCGGATCAGTTGTGTTTGCTTCTCATCTTACCCTCAAGTGATACAAAAGCCAATTGGCAGAGTTTGTGTGCAGGATACCAGCAACACTTGGCACACACAGTGTTTGCCCCTGAATTCATGCCCACATTTTGGAGGAGGGGAAGTTGTACCCAAATTCACAATTGTGGCCATTCTGACTGTAAAGGCAGAGCTCAAAGGTGACCCCATTTTCCCCAGTGATTCCCATTTTCCTGCCTGGGAAGCCATTTACCCACTTGTGGCTAGAGAGAGGGTAAGTGCCAGCCTGTGGGCAGTGTGGATCCTCAGGGAGTTTGCTCCCCAGCCCCAATCTGCATGCCAAGCCAGCTGTGGTACAGATAGAGCCTCTCCTCCCAGGTCAGTGCCAATTTCACTTCAAGTGGCTCTGATGGCTGCAACAGTGATGGTTTTCATGGGATTGCATCCCCTTAGTCCTTGTGAAAATCTGCCTCAAATAACCCACATGATCAATTTTCAAGCATGCAATTTTGCCACCTGCCTACATGAAAAGCAGATTTTGGGGCACAGACCCCTGCACGTGCTGGAGAGCAGCTGGGCTGCAATCCCCATGGAAATGTGGCTCACAGTAACAAGGTGGGGGAGATCTCCCAGCTTCTCAGATTGCCATTGATCCAGCTGGGACTCTGATCAGGTGTATTTGTCTTTATTAGCGACGTAGTGAGCGGGTTGAATGGGAAGCTGCTTTCATTTGTCAGGCTAGGGCCCCTGAAATGCAGGGGAATTATACTTGTCCAGAGCCTCTGGTCCTTTTGGAGTTTAGCCCTACTGGCCAGTTTCTGGTGGTGCTTTATAAAAAAGCCTAAACTGATGTCTGGTGAATGCATGGATCACTGCTTGCCCACAAATCAGTGAGCTGCTACATTGAGCAGCAGAAAAATTTCTTCTCCTCTGGTGAGAACCATAGAATCATAGAATCATAGAATGGTATGGAAGGGACCTCAAAGCTCATCCAGTTCCAACCCCCTGCCATAGGCAGGGACACCTCCCACTAGCACAGGTCACTCAAGGCCTCCTCCAACCTGGCCTTGAACACCTCCAGAGAGGGAGCAGCCACAACCTCCCTGGGCAACCTGTGCCAGTGTCTCACCACCCTCACTGCAAACAACTTCCTCCTAACATCCACTTTCAATCTCCCCTCTGCCACTTCAAACCCATTCCCCTTGTCCTGGCATTCCAAGACCTTGTCAATAGTCCCTCCCCAGCCTTCCTGGAGCCCCCTTCAGATCCTGCAAGGCCACTCCAAGGTCTCCTGGAAGCCTTCTCTTCTCCAGGCTGCAGAGCCCCAACTCTCTCAGCCTGTCCTCACAGCAGAGCTGCTGCAGCCCTCTCAGCATCTTGGTGGCCTCCTCTGGACTGGCTCCAACACTTCCATGTCCTTCCTGTGCTGGGGGCTCCAGAACTGCACACAGGACTGCAGCTGGGGTCTGAGGAGAGCAGAGCAAAGGGGCAGAATCCCCTCCCTTGCCCTGCTGCCCACACTGCTCTTGCTGCAGCCCAGCACACAGTTGCTGTCTGGGTTGCATGCACACTGCAGCCTCATCTTGAGCTTTTCATCACCCCAGACCCCCAGGGCCTGTTCCTCAGGGCTGCTCTCAGCCATTTTCCACCCAGCCTGGAGTTGTGCTTGGGATTGTGCCTACCCAGGTGCAGGACCTTACACTTGACCTTGTTGAATGTCCTGAGGTTGGCCTAGGCACAGCTCTGCAGCCTGCCCAGGTCCCTCTGGATGGATCTCTGCCCTCTAGCAAGTCGACTGTGCCACACAGCTTGGTGCCATCTGCAGACTTGATGAGGGTGCACTCGATTCCCTCCATGCAAAATAGTTAAGCCCAGTGCAATAAGAGATGATCCTGTGCTGTTGCACAGATATCACAGTGAGATTACTTAGGAAGCAAACTACAGCTGTAGGAGTTTTGATGAAACCTGGTGAAGGAAACAGCTTCCTACCTGCAAAAATAGAAACTGCCAAGACCTTACTGAAAAACAGTTGTCAATAGTGTCTGGGAGCTGGAGGGCAGAGGCACTTCCCCTGTTAGCATCATTCAGTGGTGTCCATGAAATGAGATCATAGCATGGGACCAGTTTCCCAGATGTCAACAGCAGTCACCACGTTGGAGCTGTACTGAGAGAGTGGGCTGGCAAAATCCCTGCTGCACTGTGCCAGCAGGTCGTGGTGGGTTTTACAGAAGCAGCAGGGCAAGGCAAGCAGCTAAAGCAGTTCACTTCCCTGGAAGTGGATAGGATTGGAACTCAGTAGGAATTCAGCACCCATCCTGCTCCGGCAATGAACTCCCATCAAGGGAACAACAGCCTCAGGAACTGTTTCAGACCAGTAAAGGCTGATGCACCTTCAAGAAGCTGAGACCTACAGCCCTTTCATCAGCTGGGCTGTCCTGTAGTGACCACTGCAGATGGTACAACCACCTGCTGCTTGTCTCATCTCTCATTCTGGTAGCCTTTGCAAGCTGGAATTTGGCTCTCAGCCTAGGGCAGTGACTTCTGCTTTATTGCAACCCTTGTACCAGCTTCCAGGCAAACTCATACTGTCCAAGCATTTCCTTATCTTCAATTTCTTGTTTTTCAGATTCCTGCCAAGGTCTACACGTTGAAGAAATTTCTTATTCCTTTGCCTAGGTCCACCTAAGTTTCAAATTCTTTCACCTCTGATTTCCAGGAGCTTGCACGAGAGTCCATTAGCTCTGTTCCATCTGCAGCTGTAGAGGTTGCTGTGCACACTCCCACCCATCTGAGCCCACTGCTTTCCAAACCACTGCTGCTGCCAACTCCAGAGACCAGAGTGCCTCCATCTCCTCTAACTACATATTAGTTATAGTCCCCCTTGTAAAAATACAATGAATTTGGCATGAAATGGCAAAGCAGAGCTGTTTATCACTCTGTAACCCCTGGAGGTCCAAGTGGTTTTGACACTCAGGCAGTGGAGCGATTGCAAATGGAGCCTTTGGGCTGCAGCAGTCCCAGGGCTGCTGCTTGCTCTCTGCAATGCATCCTCTGCTAGCTCTTTTCTTGCCAGTGCCTCATTGCAAGGCTCTTCCTGCTGTCCATTTTAGTGCAATATGTGGGTTTCAGCTCTGTGCTTGGCCTTTTCTCTGCCTCCCTCCACAAACCCTGGCAATAAGAGAAGGAAACAGCAGCAGGCAGCCTTGCTCTGGAAGCCCAGAGTGGCAATACCATGAGGTAGATGTTTTGCCATGGATGTTTGTCTTGGCCATGCAGATTTGCAAAGCTAGGCTAAGCATTTGTAGTCACAATTTATGTTGTTGCTGCTGTTAATGCAACTTCTCTTTGCAAATCCAGCAGAGAAAGCTTTGATTCCTTCTGTGAAATGGACCTGTGGCTGTCCTCCAAAACCCTTGGTCAGTGACTACGATTTGGCCTTTTGACTACTATGGCCAAAAGCAACAAATTCTGGTCTTGAAACAAAATATGGACAACAAACAATGTAGCTGCAAATTCACTAATTTTATTTTTTTTTTCTGCATACAAACCCAGTGTCTTTCATTTGCATCAAATCAAATTCCATATCAAACCAAAGCAACTGAGTACCTGCTCTTTTTCATGGGAATGGGGGAGGGAAGCATCCTTATAAAGTCCTGCACAGTCATTCAAATCAGGCAAATGGTTCCTCCAGCCAATTTCCTTGTTCCTTCAGTTGTATTTCCTGTCACACTTGTGCTATTTGTTTATGCATTAGGAGCTCTTGTTAAGAAAATGGCAAGTGGGTTAATGGAGAGTCCTCAAATACTTCTCTTGTGTGGCTGAGATCCCCCTGGGATGGATTTAATTGTTCCTCCAATGAAAGCAGTCCCGTCTTAAGGTTTGCTAGCTCAGATAAACATCTTTAATCACTTTCATGTTGAAATAAAAGGAACTTGGGAATGTGAAACTTTAGTACACTTTGATTCCTGAAAAGAGAACTTAGAGACACATTGCAAATACATATATAAATCATCTTGCTAACATAAGAGGAAGGGTTTCCTATAAGGCTTTCAGGATGCTTTAATGTAAGTAGCTCCCATTATTGCAGCTAATATATTTTGCACATGTGAGCTGCTCTTTGGGTGCTGGGAATGCAGCTGTACAGCTTCAGCTTCACTCTGGAGCTGAAAGTAGTCATTATGAAGTGTGTCGTCGCACATCGGTTTGAAGACAAATTCCTAAGTTTAACTGAACTGGAGTCTTGCCAAGGAGTAGACTCAAGCCAGAGAGTGTTCTCCTCTCCATGTGCAGAAGGGAGTTCCACAAACACTAATGAAGAAATTAATGAATAGTCTCACAAACTCATAATGAGATAGGCTGGTACCAGGCTTAATTACCCACGATGATGCCAAGGAATGCTCGTGCCAGCAGGTGCTCCTCGGAGTAACTTACCTGGAATGAACCATCACAGAAAGCAGCAAGGGCTCTGTTAGCTTCTTCATTTTCACAGAATTACAGAATGGGAAGGTTGGAAGGGACCTCAAGGATCATCCAGTTCNCAAGTATTTCATCCACCACTGGAGATAATTAGTAGGAATGTCAAGGGAGAGCTCTGCTGCTGCCCCATGCTTTGCTTTTCCTACTTTCACATGAATTATGATATTAATGGTAGGAACCAGCATCCCAGTTTGCCTGCAGGGCTCTGCAGGGTGGTTGAGAAGAGGCACTAGCACGGGTACTGCCTCCCCCAGGTGTGAGCAGCAACTGCTGGAACATAGCAGTGCTCCCCTGCTCAAAGAGAAAGGGAAGCCTGCTCAAAACACTTCTGGGTGCACACTTTTGTGTAACAAGCAATAGAAGATTTAAAATTGTGGATCACAGAATCACAGAATTGTCAGGGTTGGAAGGGACCCCAAGGGTCATCCAGTTCCAAGCCTCTGCCATGGGCAGGGACACCTCACACTAGATCAGGTTGCCCAGAGCCACATCCAACCTAGATTAAAAACAGCCAGAGATGGAGATTCCACCACCTCCATGAGCAACCTGTGCCAGTGTCTCACCACCCTCATGCTGAAGAACTTCTTCCTAACATCTAATCTAAATCTCTCCTCCTCTAGCTTGGATCCATTCCCCCTGGTTCTATCACTATCTGACACCCTAAAAAGTCCCTCCCCAGCTTTCCTGTAGCCCACTTCAGATCCTGGAAGGCCACAAGAAGGTCTCCTCAGAGCCCTCTCTTCTCTAGACTGCACAGCCCCAACTCTTTCAGTCTGTCCTCACAGCAGAGCAGCTCCAGCCCTCTGAGCATCCTCGTGGCCCTTCTCTGGACACACTCCACCATCTCCACATCCCTCTTGTCCCAGAGGCTCCAGCACTGGATGCAGTACTCCAGGTGGGGTCTCAGCAGAGCAGAGCAGAGGGGCAGAATCAGCTCCCTCACCCTGCTGCCCACACTGCTCCTGCTGCAGCCCAGGCTCTGGTTGCCCTTTGGGCTGCAAGTGCACACTGCTGGCTCATGTTGAGCTCCTCCACCAGCACCCCCAAGTGCCTCTCCTCAGGGCTGCTCTCAAGCCAGTCCCTGCCCAACCTGTATTGGTGTCTGGCATTGTCCAGGTGCAGGACCCTGCACTTGGTCTTGTTGAACCTCATGAGGTTGGCTTGTGCACACCTTTTCAGCCTGTCCAGGTCCCTCTGGATGGATCCCTGCCCTCCAGCCTGTCTGCTGCACCACACTGCTTGGTGCTGTTGACAAACTTGCTGAGGGCACAGTGAGTGCCACTGTCCTTGTTGCTAACAAAGATGTTAAGCAAGACTGGTGCCAGGACTGATCCCTGAGGGACTCCACTGAGACATGGACCACTGACAGCCACTCTTTGGGTGCGACCATCAAGCCAGTTCTTTATCCAAGTGGTCCATCTATCACAGGGGGAGGAAATATGAGTTCTAGAGGACTGTGCCCAGGACTCCTGGCAGCAGAGCAGCTGAAGATGGAGGGTGGGATCCTGATCCTTTGCAATTCATTACTCTGATGCAAGTTGACCGACTTCAGCAACAGACGTGGAGAAAATATCTTTTCTCTCATTAAGCAGAGTCAAAACCTGACTGCCCACCATAAAAGTAGTGTGGCATGGGTAGAACCAGGCCTTGTCCCCTTTTGTTTCAATGTCTTATCCTTTTCTGTAAGGTGAAGAGGAACATTAATCCAATCTAGATGTTGTTCTTGCCCTGCAATAAAAAAGGGCTGGTTGGTTTCAACACACTGGAAAAAGAAATCACATCCCTCCTAACACCTTCAGCAGGTTCTGTGGCTTTGTTGAATCTGATTATTGCTGCACATTCAGCACTCAGCACTCTCAGGAACTCTACTGCTGCTTTTCATTTAAAGTATTTTTTGCTACATTTCCTATGTAACAAACACATCTGCGAGCAGACAGACACAAAGGCAGAACCTAACTGCAAGCAGAAAGTCTTACAAAGTTCACATTCAACAAGTTTTGTTCCACCACTACTGTATTTTTTCTTTTTTAAATACCTGCTGTATTTTTAAGACACAGAAGAGAAATGTTATAAGAGAGTTATCATGCAGAGCATTACCACTTGCTACCTCAAACTCATTTTTAAGGTTTCCCTTTCCTTGGGAATTTCTGCTGAACTCATTTCAGTGATTGAATCCTGCTTGCTTCAGGACATGGAGGGGTGGGGAGTTGGTGCTACCCAGAAGGGGAAATGAAGCAGGGCATTGTCTACAGCATGATAAAGAAAATTAGTCACATAGGCATCGTTTACTCTCATTTACATGAAGCATATCCATCACACACTCCCCAATATTTTTCTGCAGGCTAGGACAAAGTTGAGGCATTATAGCAGACCCAAATAAATCAGCTCCCTGGGGTGGCCTCTTGCCTACTGGATATTAACAAATTTAATGTTCTTTCAGCTTTGAGTCCTAAACCAGACAAAGTCCTTCTGGTTGCTCTAACGATGCTGCCTTACTTTCCCTATGGCTGCTCCTGCTCAATTACTTAACATTTTAGTTCAGTACATATTGCTTGTTGCAGTCAGCTGATCATACTGTTTTAGTGGGCAATATTCTAGGTCACTCATTGAGATAAACTGCTCAGTCTTTGACCTTGCAGTTTATCCACTTCAGAACCAGATTATTGTCTCGTAAAACCCTCGAGAAGGGGCAGTTAATGCCTGCTGTTATTTCAGTGGCCAGAACCATCATCTTCATGGTAAAGATTTAAGTCCTCTTTACATGCTTAAGGTTCTCAAACTGTGGGTCATATCCTGCCATTGATTTTTAAGCAAAACTTCCAGTGTTTTGGGGTTTTATTCTGCAGTAATTGGGTTCTTTCCTCCTGCGATTTCACAGCACAGGACCGGGGTGATGCAAGCAGATGCCTAACACAAATTTATGAACTTTGTAGCACCGAATTGGCACTATAAAACAAAATCATTTTCAGTCCAAAGGGCATGCGTGTGTGTGCTTGACAGACCTGTGCATCATCCTGCAAGCAACCATTTTTCTTAATACCAGCCAGCCAAACAAAGTTAGAGGTGAGTGATGTTGCTATTACAGAACCGAGGGCGAGCCCAGCGCCGCGTTGGTCCCTCCCCGAAAGCCTCTGCTACAACTGTGGCCTTGCTGCCAGCACTGCAAATCAAAAGGCACAAGCCTCCACTTCAAAGGGAAATTGAAATGTCCAGATGAAAGTCCAGATGGAAAGGCAAGCATGCCTTGCTCTGCCTCAGCGGGTAAGCGGGGGCCAGGCGCAGGCCTGAATTTTGCCCTGTCACAACATTCAGATCTTCATTCTCTTCTGAGGAGTGAGGGGCTGCAGCCAAGCAGCTAGAAAAGATTTCTTTTATTGCAGTGCTCAATACAAAAGTTTATGAGAACTACATTCCATTTGTTCCCCTTTATACACTTACACATGCACTTTTTTGTTTGCTTCCTGTTTCTTTTAAAGCAAGCACAAAATAAAGCAGCCTTGTGGGCTGGCAGAGAATTGGAATCATAGAATCAGTTTGGTTGGAAGAGACTTTTGAGATCATCAAGTTCAACCATTACCTGAATCACAGAATCAGTTTGGTTGGAAGAGACCTTTGAAATCATCAAGTCCAACCATTACCTGAATCACAGAATCAGTTTGGTTGGAAGAAACCTTTGAGATAGAATCATAGAATCATAGAATGGTAAGGTTGGAAGGGACCTCAAAGATCAGCCAGTTCCAACCCCCTGCCATAGGCAGGGACACCTCCCACTAGCACAGGTCACTCAAGGCCTTGTCCAGCCTGGCCTTGAACACCTCCAGGGAGGGAGCAGCCACAACCTCCCTGGGCAACCTGTGCCAGTGTCTCACCACCCTCACTGCAAACAACTTCCTCCTAACATCCACTTTCAATCTCCCCTCTGCCACTTCAAGCCCATTGCCCCTTGTCCTGGCATTGCAAGACCTTGTCAATAGTCCCTCCCCAGCCTTCCTGGAGCCCCCTTCAGATCCTGGAAGGCTACTCCAAGGTCTCCTGGAAGCCTTCTCTTCTCCAGGCTGCAGAGCCCCAACTCTCTCAGCCTGTCCTCATAGCAGAGCTGCTGCAGCCCTCTCAGCATCTTTGTGCCCTCCTCTGGACCCACTCCAACAGGAGATCATCAAGTCCAACCATTATCTGTTGTATCAATTCACTTATCCATGCAGAGCTAAGCAGAGGTGGGGATGTGAACACTCAGTGTATACAGCACTTGCACAGATGCATGCAGTTTTATGGCTCTATGCACAAGAAACACATAATGCACAAGTAACAAAGCCATGCCCCAGCAAACTCACTAAAACCATGGAGGCTTTCAGATTTCACCTAACCACATCTCCAGTTCTGTAATGGTAATTTCTGTAATCAGAAAGGATATTCAGAACATTTTCTTAGTCAAGGCTCCATGTGATGCCAAAAAAAGGTACTGTGATAGGAAGTTACTGCTGCAAAAGAATTAACTCAAGAACACATGAATGTACACATAAATGTCAGCCTGCTGCCATTTAAATGTCATTGTGTTTCAGGCATGGATAAACAAAGTCATCTCCCTAAACTCCAATTCCAGTTTCTTGGTCTCAATCTCCATTATAAATATTTTGGGTTTGTGAACCATTTCTTTTAATAATGGCAGAGAATGGATAGCTTGAGGTGATCAGATGATACTGAGCTGTGTAGGAAAATACAGTGGTGAATAGCAGAGTAAGGGCTTGGATGCATATATTATTAGATACACATATTATTATTTTACTCCTTTTACTAAAGAAAACTCTAGGCTTCATTTCAACCTTTAGCTAGCTAAAAATTCAAAGTCTCTTCTTAAAGCCCATCCAGCAAGCCAGGCAAACACAAAGTCTGGACATTTATGTGGGATGGCTTGTTCTTGAGCAAAGATGGCAGTGGAATTTGGAGTCAGGGAAGACAGAAATCTCCCCTCCCTTTGCCTCCTCTGGCAATGTCAGTGCTGTAGGATCACAACAGAAATCAAGGCATTCTCTACTGAAAGGCAGAAGATTTTTTTTTTTTTTTTTTTTTTACTTTTTTTCCTTGCACTTCCAAATTCTCCAGGACAGCTGAGACTATGCTGGGATTTAAGATTAAAGTTAGCATTGTGTTCCAAACCCATGGGTTAAAAGGAGGGCAGGCTGATAGCAAGGGGCTTGCATTGCTAGAGCTAAAAACAGCAGAGAGATGAAGAAAACAGAGGCAGACTGGGGCTGGAGGGGCAAAGCTCTGCTCTCTGCATGGATTTCTGTGCTGTCTGAAAGAGACACTTGCACTGTGCCACGCTGTATTATACCTATGCATATTGGTATACGTAACCAGATTAATTACACATCACTAAATTAATTAATCATGCCCATGAGGGATGGGGAAGGAAGCTGAGGAAAGTGCTGGGTGCAGGAAAGTCCATATTCTGCTTCTGTGCAGTTACCAGCTGGGGGCTGATAATCTCTGGTAGCTTTTGAACTGACTGCAAAGCACTTTCCCAATTCCCCCCCAGGCTTTTGAGGAAGAACTTCCCGAGCCAGACTTTTCTCTTTGGAAAGGCTTAGGGCTCTTTTTTTTTTTTTTTTTTTTTTTTTTTTTGGACTGGTAAGAGGCAGAGTGAATGAAAGGGCCCAAAATTCTTGCTGCTGAAGTGATCCATTTAGCTCAATTCCCAGCCCCTGCATCCCTTTAGTGAATTGTTTAGAGAGGCATCTTTCAGCTGCTGCAGATGTGCTGCTCTGTCAATTCTCAGACTTCAATGGTAGGGCTTACACAGTTTGGGCTCCAGTACATTCTACTACAAACTTCTTTACCTCTCCCTTAATGGTTTCCTAATGTATCCTGGTGAAAGATGGATATTCCTTTCCCTCTTCTAAACACCTCATTCCTTAGATACTTTTATCTTGACAGTTCTGTCTTCCACAGCTGGCAATCTCCCAAACACAGAAGCCCATTTGTGTCTCCTGTAGCCCTACCACGACTGAAACGTTATCGCGGCAGTTGTATACTTCAGGTTATCACCGCGTGGCACCGCGATGCGACTCGGCAGCTGCTTCTGGAAAGCACAGGGATGGGGCTAGGGCAGAGAGGGTTATAGAGCTCTAGCACAGAAACCAAGAGCCCAGCAATAAGCCAACACACACTTAAAAACTCACCTTGGGTTGCTGTACCAACACACAGCAATGGCTGCCTTGTGCCAAGGCAGATGTTAGGGGTTTGAAGTGGCAGAGGGGAGATTGAAACTGGATGTGAGGAAGAAGTTGTTTGCAGTGAGGGTGGTGAGACACTGGCACAGGCTGCCCAGGGAGGTTGTGGAGCACAGAAGTACCCAACGTGATCTTTGATCACGTTGGGTGCTTCTGTGCTCCACAACCTCCCTAGAGGTGTTCAGGACCAGGTTGGATGAGGCCTTGAGTGACCTGTACTAGTGGGAGGTGTCCCTGCTTATGGCAGGGGGTTGGAACTGGCTGATCTTTGAGGTCCCTTCCAACCTTACCATCCTATGATTCTATAAGTATCTTCCACACAGCACCTTAAATTGTCATCTTGTCTATGTTTTGAAGTAAACCAAGGAGAAATGCAAAATGTGTTTGTTAACACTGTTAGAAATGCACATAGCAAGAGCCCAGACTGAATGAAAAATAGAATTTTAAAAAACAAAAAAGGAAACCTGTGCAGCTACAAAAGTGCAATTCAGAGCCATAATGGCTCTGCTGGCCCATAATGAAAGGTATGAGTCTGTGAGGGGAAGAGGGCTGGGATCAGTGCTGCTCAGGGAGATGTGCTTCAGCCCTGAAATGCTGACAGTTCAGAAAACCTTCATTCTTCCTTATCAGTGCCAAGTTTTAAAGTTTTCAATTTTGGCTTTCATCACAAAATCTAATCAGCATCCCTTTCTTATTTATTTTTACCTTTTTCTAAAGGCCAGCATTTCTGAAAAAGACCCCAGGAGTTTGTGTTCTCCACTGGGCACAATACCAGAAATTTCTCGAGTTTCTGTGCATCTTTTGTTGAGAGGAGAGGGAATGCAGGCAGCTAAAAAAAAAAAGGCATGCAGCTAAAGCTCTAAGTCTGGCAGCCTATACTGTAACAGTATGTTCATAATGGCACTGACTCTCAGTCAGAGTCCTGGTTCTGTGGCCACACTCTCTGACAAAGGTGACCAGTTTTATAGATGCATACAAGCTAGCAGCTTTAATGCAATCGCATCACACTCTTCCCATGCTATACCTGCTGACAACTTGTTATGTGCTTAAGGCAGGGCAAAGCCTTTTCTTCTCCCTATACAAATTCACTCCACTGGAAAAGAATTAAAGCCCTCTTTATGTATTTGCACATATGTGAGAAAAGAAACCTGTTACCACCTCCTGTCCCTCCCTTCCCCCCCTCAAAGGAACACAAAGCTACTCATCAGGTTAAAAGGAGATAAGAAATAGATTTGTTTTTTAACCTATGCTGGGAGTTTCAGAAAACTTATGTACTTGTAGCATCTTAAACCCCAAGCTTTAACCACCCAAAGCATGTGTGTTTTAGGCATCAGTTAAGAGCAGCCATTATGCAGACCTAAGTACAAAGGTAAAGGGAAAACTGTTCCTGCTTCTGCAGTGTTTAGCATTTGCACCGAAGTGCCTGGCTGCGAGTGCCAGTCCCATTGCACATATCCTCATGCTGTGCCTGCCACTAAGGACCAGGCTCTGCAGACCCCAGCTTGCATGGCAGAGAAATGCCAAGCAGAGGGGTTTTAAGAAGCCAGGGCTGCAGGCTGCTTGCAGAGAAACACCTCCCCCACCTTGCCAGAGCAAGGAATTCAGCAGCCTGGGCATGAGGAACGGATCAGTTGCCAGAGATTAGGCTGCCAACTCGCTTCCCCATGTTCTTTCTCATTATTGCTCAAATAACCATTTGTGCTCACACCAGATGCTTGTTAATCAAGGCCAATTAGCCTATTTTGCTCAGAAAATTTCCAAGCAGCAAGACAAATAGTTCCAAGAGCACAGAGGTCAAGCAAGGCAGGAGCACGGGTGACAGTTTCATGTGTATTTGGCTGAACAGAAAGCAGACATGGCAAGGGCACACATGTGCAGTTCCCGGGTGTACTGCCCTCTGCATTCACCCCAGGGTGACCAAGCTCTGCTCGCTCTGGGCAGGCAGCAAGCGCAGACAGCAGCAGCTCAGCCACTGCAGGTCTGCAGGTTGACTTAGACTCATATCCTGCGCTGATTTCCTAATCTAAGTTGCCCAAAACGTCAAGGTAAATAAGCCTTGAAGTTAACATTCTTAATCGGGGTCTTCAGGGGTGCTTTTCTCTGCTGAGCCGGCCGAGGAGCAAGTCAGCCCAGCCAGCCCTCCCTCTGCATGCTGCCAGGAGAGTTCTCCCTCCCCTCTTGGCAATCCCATGGCAACCATCCAACGACCTGACAGCTTTAAAGCTTCTCCTGCATATGCCAGAGCAGGTTGAGAAGCCAGCAGGCTGCTGTACTGCTCAGGTTTTATAAAATGTGGTTTTAAGGTGACATATGGTACCAGAGAGCAATGTGATCAGGCCACGTCGCTTTGCAGATCCATCATAGCAAGAAGAGAAAACACAACAAGGACCCCCAGCATCTGACAACAGGGGAAGATACTCTGGGTGGTGTCCCAAAAGTTCCTGTTCCCCACACACTCTTTCAGGAGAGCTGGATGTGAGGAAAAGGAAGGTCAGGGACTCACTACAGAGTCTCTTATTTCCTATCTGTTACAAGTCTGTGGCTCAAAAAGAGCTCCTGCTGGGAGGAGCTTTGCAAACAGACACAAACCACATCATTAGTCCTGGGTTTGTTTGAAATTGCCAACAATAAGAGTAATTTTCTCATAATTTGCCTGTGATGTATTCATGCCTGAAAATTACTTTTGGCTAATAAAAGGATGCTAATACCTTATTTTATCACACTGTGCATTTTTTATTACATTGAAACAACAGAGCCATAGATGACAGTGGCAGTTAAAGCCAATATAACTCACAGGTACTCAGCCTTTTCTTTTGGTGGCTGTAAGCTCGTTAATGCTCCTCTGTTTTGGCCTAAGGCCCTTTCCCTTGCTCTGCAGAGTGAATGAATTCAGAGTTTATGTCTCTGTACTTTCATAGCCTGATTTTCAGCACAACAAAAAACGTCTTTCCTAAGCAGACCAGGACCACACAAAGTAGAATCATGGAATCATAGAATCATAGAATCAAGCAGGTCGGCAGAGACCTCCAAGCTCATCCAGCCCAACCTAGCACCCAGCCCCAGCCAATCANCACCCCTCAGGCTGCTCTCCAGCCACTCTGTGCCCAGCCTGGAGCACTGCTTGGGGTTGTTGTGGCCAAAGTGTAGAACCCTGCACTTAGCCTTGTTCAATCTCATCCCATTCAAACATCAGTGGCCTCTCAAGATCAAAGGCCAGCTAATAAAAGATCATCATGCTAATAAAAGGTCAGCATTCTAATTCGCCACAGCCTGGATCTCAAATCTTTCCCCTTCCAGCAATCCAAGGCATTTTTAGGATCTCCAGTGCAGTTGTTTGCAGTTTTGTCCAGCAGGGTTGTTTGGACAGAGTTGTCAGACACTTTCTGTGCATGTAGACCACAGAACTAAGGTGTTTTGCCCTGGTGCTCACTTGGACTGCCAGGGTTTTGCTCTTGCTAGCAGTGCACAGGTGGACACCACACACCACACTGGGATGCTGCTGTACCCAGGTGATTTGTCATCTCCACGCAGCTTGGGCACTACTGCCTGCTCCCACCAGTGTGGGAAGGAGTGAGGGACAGCCTGTGAGGCATTGCAGGGCACTGCCACTTGATGCCCTGTGACCAGCTGCCACAGAAGCAACCTCGACAGGGTGCTGGTGTGGAGAGGAGGGGTCTGTGGGTTGTGTGTCTGTGTCTGTCCACGTTGGGGCTGCCCAGAGCAGCGGCCCCATGTGAGAGGAGCTGGTGGTGCTGCAGGGCATGGACTGGGAGCAAAGTGCCTTACCACCTGCCTGCCTCACCCAAAGCCTGGGCCAAGCAGCAGGCAGTGGCAAAAGCCAGCAGATGGAGAGGGATAAAAGTGTGGCCTCTCCAACACTGATTTATCTGTTTGTTGGAGGCAGAGGAATGAATATTCAGAAGTGGCAGGTTAAAGATGGTGGCCCTGCCACACGTGCACACACACACACTTGCACAAAGCAGTATTTATGAATGGGAGAGCCCCAGGGAGGCTGGTGGCCAAGCAACTCCAGCTTCTCCTTATGGGTGTCAGCTGAAGAATTTGCATATTAGTTCCTGAAATATGTCTTGTAAAGCATAGACATTCCTGTATACAATAACTCTGATAGAGACAAAAGCAGAGCCCATATGTTGCAGGAAGTAAATAATCCTTTCCAAGATGCAGCAATAGGCATTGATGTGAAACACTGACAGTGGAGCACTCATTGAAGATGACTTTTAGGAGATTTATTGTAAGCTGATTTCCCCCTCCACCACCACCACCACCACCAGACCTTCTGAATGCCATAGCATTAAATCTTAAATTACTGTGTGCATTGCAGCATTCTTGAGTTTTCACCATATTTCCTTCTGGGGGGGAGAGCAATCCAGCTGTGCAAACCACTTACATCTAATTGAGAGGGTATCACGTGCTGCCCAGAAAGTGGGCAAAGAAAGAGCAATTAATGGGTCAGCATTGCAAGAAACATGCCCTATTGAACTGCTTGCTGAATTCCCCTTCCTGTGAGTCAGATGTAACTCTGGACCCCTATTTTCAAAGAGCTGATAGCTTAATTGTTTGGAGAATTAGTAAATTCACAAAGACAGCAAATGTGAAAAAGATGTAGTGGTTTCCAATCTATGCCAAGATCTGTATGACTGAAAATATCTACTGATATTTGACTTGTGAACAGCAGTTTGATTACTTTTGCATGAGATAAAGTTTATTCACAGGGTTACAAATTAATGTAATCTCACTGAGAGGGAGGGAGGGAGAAGTGAATTACATCTGAACTCCCGTAGAGTTGGGAGACTGTAACTTAATCTTGTAAGCTGATAAACCAAGGCAAATGAGGCAATTGGCAAGCAGGTATTTTAATCACAATGCCTCTGGAAAATCACCCAAATAACAAACATATGCCAGGTCTGAAAGACACATTCATTTCAAAGTGCTGGTTTAAGAAAAGCTGGCTGGTGTGTGACTGACTGAATTGCCTCCACATTTCTCTGTGCACTTGTATGTAGCATTTTCAATTTCGGACCAAGAACATTGCCTTTAAAAATGGCAAAGTCAATATCCTAGCAAAATCACAACAGAAAGACAGTCCCTATCACCGGCCAGAGTCATTAACCTAATAATTATTGCACGGGTTTAAGTTAACCCCTGCAAGCTTTTGCTTTCAGCGGCTGCTGCGTACTGAAACTTTCCTCGAATGTGAGCGAACCTTTGAACGGTTTCATCCCATAACCAGCAAATTTCTGCCTAGCTTGTAGCACTCAGCATTTTATGAAACAGTTCCTATTGTTATGAAAATGTTTCTCTGCCTTTTTGTTGGCTGCTTTTCTTCCTAAACCCAGCTGTTGCTGTCTCTGCATTTTGCCGTTCAAAGGTCAGGTCAAAGGTACTGAATGGGTGACCATGGCTATGTGGAGTGTAAGTGAACCCAAGAATGGCCTTTCTGATTGATCATCTATTTAAACAGTGAGAGTGTTATGCCTTTGGATTAAAATGTAACCCAGGGCACTGCAAAACTGGAGCTACTGGCTGTTTGTGAAATATGCATAGAGAACCTTCTATTGCTTGCAGTGTTTGATGTGGATCTGAAATTCCATGTGAGCCTTCCAGGTCTTCTTCCCACAACCTCTGCAAATGTGTTTCCCTTTGCTTCACATCTCATTATAAAACAATGCCTTTAATGCAGTGCACTGGCAAGGAGTTACTGTATCTTCACAAGGGACAACTGAAATGTAAATCACTCTTCAACACTACCTCCTCATTTAAAGAAATCAAGAAAAAAAACAACCCTGCAACTTCAACCAAGTCTTCACTGAAGAGGTTGGCTCGAACCCACTTTGAGAGCTTACCACATTTTTGAAGGCATGGCTTAATATTCCTTTTAGAAACTTGTCCTTGCTTAGGAAAAAAAAAATCTACTCTACATTTTATGTATATGACAGTAGCTGCTCTTAATTTTCACTCTTGAGATTTAATGTAGTACACTGCAGCACATATAAAATAGAGAGAAAATCTGATATAACCTGAAAACATCAGGCAGAATAAAGATCAGTGCTAATGTTCACTCCCACCTTCTGCTCTATCATTACTTCTGCAGTTAAGTAGTTATAAAATAGCATCCCTGACACCAGTACCTGTGCTTCTGCATTACAATATCACTTAATGAGATCTAGTTTGATGTAGCAACTGCTGTTTTGAACAGTTTTTTTCACTTCTGAGGACAGAATAAAGTCATTACGAGCAGAGAGAGAGAGCATAATTTTCAGATTATTAATTTCAGCAGCTAAAAACACCTCCAGCCAATTCCAAGCAGCTGCGCTGGGAGTCAGTGAGCTAACTGAGTGCTTCTCACAGACTCGCTCCTGATGCTTCCTTCTAACAGCCAAGGTGACAGCCCTAACTCCTACAAGCCATCTACTGAGTATCAAAACAAAACAGGAAGGGTCCTGGGAGGTAAGGGGTACCTGCACACCCCACTGAAATCAGCACACAAAAATTGTTCTCTCTCTAACACTTTCATCCTGCTCCCTAGATTCCAGTTTTGCTAGGATGGAGTTTTCAGGTTGTGGCTGGATGATTGCCCTTGCTGAGTCTCATCATTATCCCACAGCAGGTTTGAGGACAGCAGGTCTCCCTATTCTGTCAAAAATTATTCTAGTGACCCTCTCCATTGCATTGCAAAGCCCTCATAACAACACGACAGCTACAACTCCTTGTTCTGGTTTAATGGCATTTCAAGTTGCTGCTCCCTAGCAAGCTGGAGGCTCTGTACAATGCAAGGCATTGGAGGATTGGGCTGTATGTGCCTGTGAACAGCAAGGGCATCTTTGAATGCCAACTAGCATCATCTGATTGTAGGGGCTTTATGAGGCAGACGCCTCTCCTGCCCAAGCAGGTCATGACCACACCTTGGAATGGTATCCACAAATCACCGCTTGCTCCCAGTGTGGGCTCCTAGCAGCCCATTGGTCACTTTCCAGACAAGATCTTTCATCAGAGAGCATGTGCTCTCCTTTGGCCCCTGGGACTGTTAGGAGCCAGGAGGGACTCAAGGCATGGGCAACTTCTTGGTGCTTTGGGGACACAAGGGATATCGTTATCATAGTTTAAAAAAAAAACAAACAACAAACCAAACCAACAAAAACCCACCAAAAAACCCCACAAACAGCCAAACAAAAGCCACCAAAGCCAAACCAGACCCCAAACAAAAAAAAAACCAAAACAAAAAACAAACAACCAAACAAAAACCCCAACCAAAAAACAACCACCCAGAAGAGCTCTTCACTTTGCGAAGTCTTTGGATCAAGAACTAGTTGTGAATTTGGTGTTCACTAATTTTAGACCTGAACAGGATCACTATAATTGCCCTTTGACGCTATCTGTGTTGCTGCAGCTGGGGCCAAATCAGCAATGCATTTTTTAATGGGCAGAGCACAATCTCAGAGAGAAAAGGACATCACCACCGCAGCCTGTGTCTGCCTACCCACCGGAGGTTGGAAAGCCGAGTGAAGTGTAGTGGTTGAGTGTATTATGCAATACTTATCTGACACTCTTCTGCACAAAGAGTGGCACAATTCACGAATGGCTTAGCGTTCCCGGTGGCTTATGAAAGAGGGACAAAGAAAAGCCTTTCTCAGCTTCCCGAAGGCAGACTGGCTCCTAGTATTAGCGCCTCATTTGCCCCGGCTAAAGATAAATGACTCCATTACACTACACCTCCCCTGCCCTCTGGCAACGGATTAAGTAACTTCAGTCAGGCTACGCCAGGAGTTCTTTCTGTGTGCTTTTACACTGCGACTCAAACAACGTTCTTCTCATGCCGGCTCCGCGTGTGTGTGTAGTTATTAGGGCAGGTCGTGGCCCCATTACGCCGGATGATGTACATGTGCATCATTAGAGACAACCCCAGCCGAGGCTGCTCTGCAGCCCTACCTGCGCTCAGCCGAACAGCTCAGGCAGCAGAATGTGTTCCCCAGATGTGCTCCGCAGGAGCAGACGAGTCCCATTCAGCTGCCGCGGCCGCGGAGCCCACACGGGGCTGAAGGCATGCTTGTAGCTAAGCATGTGCGGAAAGGCTTTCCTGGGCTGCGTCCGCGGGGCTGACCGGAACCTGCGCGGCTCCAAAGGCTTTCTGCAAGAGTTCTGCAGCGGTAAATCAAAGCCCCGAACTCGGATGCAAAGTGAGCTGCGTTTTTCTCACACGTGCAGATGAATCCCGTGGAAGAAGCAGGAACCTATGGGATTTTCCCACTGGTGGCATCTTGCCCAGCTCGACCCTTCTGTGGCTTTTAGAGCTGTGGTTAAAGCTGGACCCCAAAGCTCTGGCGAGCTGTTGTTCCCTCAGAATGGGCAGTTCCACCCCGTGCAGAAGGGTTTGCAAAACTGAGCAGAGCTGCCCAAAGTAAGATTTTGGATAAGAAAGAGCAAATACTTTTTCACTGTGCTTTTGGTATTTTTAATGAACTTTTTGGATGTCATTAAAAAAAAATAAAAATCAACAATGTGAACTTTAAGTTATAAAAGTCTCCAGAGAAGGAAACTTCACTCTCTGCAACAGGCTGCCCAGGGAGGTTGTGGAGTCTCTTTCTCTGGACACTTTCAAAAGCCACCTGGATGTGTTACTGTGCAGCCTGCCTAGGTGAGGCTGCTTTGGCGTGGGACTTGATCTCTGCAGGTCACTTCTGAGCCCTCACACTCTGTGATAAAAATTACTACTCAGAAGTCAGGATGTCCATTCCATGATTAATGCAACCACTTTGTGGTAAGAAGGGAATCTCTTTCAGGATGAAAGGTTTCCTTTAGGTGTAATTTAAATATGTTGGTCCATGTATTCAGAGAGCACAGAGACCTGAAAGAATGCCTTTGCTGAGGCAACTCAGTTGGCATTCAGGGCTGTACTTTTAGGCAGAGACCCAGGATGCCCTGATAGCTCTAGCACGAGCCAAGGATTTCATAGTGTCCAGATACTCAGTGGTAGAGCTGATCCAGCATCCTTGGGCTTTCTGAAGGGAGGATGAGTGCCCCAAAGCTCTCTTCTAGATTGAAGCAAGCTGCAGAACACTGAAACTGCAATTTGCTGATTGGAATCAGCTTGAAAAGCAACTCTGCCTTAAGGGAGTGCAAAGACTCAGGGTCCCATCAGCCATGCCAAGAAGCTGGTGGGAACCAGGCAAGTAGAATCTGTAGTAGTGGTCCTCTCCCAGTGACACCTGTCTGAGACAATACCTAGCATCATACAAGCCCTGCATATGAGCTCTTTGCAATACAAAAGGTACAAGAAAGGCAATTATTGCTGTGGAGCCCCATAATAATTAATGTTAGGTCCCCTTGCAGGCCTCATCTCTGGTAACTGCTGCCACAGGAGTGCTCAGTGGGAAAGAAAAATAGTTTCTGTACAGAGAGCCAAGCACAAAAATGCATCTCCCTTTTATTACATGTTGGTGTCCTATGGATCTGTAGAGTGCTGCATTCTGTAACACTGCTGCACAGCTACTGCACAGGCAGCTCTGAAACCTGTTCTGCTGCAGATCTGGGCATTGCCAGAGGTTGAGGAGATGATTTTTGGTGTGTGCCATTCTGTCTTTACAAAGCAAACTTTTGCAGTGCATCAGCCACGCCAAGAAGCTGGTGGGGAACCAGGCAAGTAGGATCTGTAGTAGTGGTCCTCTCCCAGTGACACCTGTCTGGGACAATGCCTGGCTTCACCAGCCAGTCATTCATCATGGGCAGTTCTCTGCTCCACAGAACTCTCACCCAGTGCTCACTACATTGGCAGGAAGAAATTAACCTACCTGAAAACTTTGGTTTGGTTTGGTTTGGTTTGCTTTTTTCTTATTTCAAAGCCAACTCAGCATCCAGGGGTGAGGGATGAGGCAGTTACAATTTGACTGGAAAATAAAGGTCAAGTCTCAAAATCCTTTGCCAAATGGAACTGCTGCCCCGAGCACAGCTTTAATCACAGTAGGACAATGTTCTTCTCTATTGTACCTTAGTGGGAGATCTCTGTTGGCTCAAACTAAATAATCCTCCTCAAAGGATGAAATGAGATGACAATGTCGATATTGTCTTTGAGTGACCTCCAAAAGGGAATCAGGAAGTGCATACCAAACTTGACTCAAAATGTACTGACTGTGGGGGGGGGGGGGAAATTCAAATTCAATGTCCTGATTATAGAGTTCAGCAACACAGAGTGAAATGAGCAACAGGAAATAGATGCAAACGTCCCTGCTTGCAGGTTCATTATGGTCTTTTCAGTTTTCATCAAGGCTGGAAGACAATGAATGGCAGGGGACTGGAAGGATGCAGAAATAGATCTGCAACTTTAGAAGCAGGGAAATGCTATAAAAGCTCAGTTTAATAGAGTAAGAAATGTTTTTTCCATTTCAAATCAGTGTGCATAATTTTTTTTGCAGTATCCTTATAATCTTTTCATTATTATCTTTGTTTTTAATGAGCATTTTCCCATCAGATATTTGATTCTTTTCCTGGAAATTAAATCTTTTTTCAGACTGCTTTATGCTTATTCTGTTATAAAATTATCACCATTTTTAAAGGAGGGTCTTTAAAGACCTGTGTTGCTGCCTACACTGCTTGTTCAAAGCCTGGCTAGATCTGGGCACTGATCTAATGGTTCAGTAGTCTTCTGTTGACTGTTCCCCCTCAAGGGAAAAGAAATTCTGCCTCTGGGAGCATAAGGGCAGCTCCTCAGAGATGTGGGCTCAAGCTTTGCCCAGAGATGTGAGGAGCAAAACCACACTTTGTGGAACACCTCTGTAAGAGCATGAAGATATTTTTGTTTGCTGTATTTTTATTACACCTGAGGAATTCTTTCTTAATGTAAGAGAGTGTTAGTGCCATGGCTGCTCTGCAGACTTTGTCACTGACTACTACTTCTAAGAACTAAAGTTTTGGGGTTTTTTTCTTTTTTTTTTTCCATTTTTGGATATTTTTTTTCACCACATTTCAGAAGGGCATAACCTAATCCAAACATCATTTCCCTTAGCTCAGCTGTGAGAATAGACAGGGCAAAAGGCTCTTTCCCTTAACAACCCAGGGCTGTAATAATAATTAGGATGATGATAATGATGAGGCAAACTAACTACAACAGGTCTCCCTAATGAAGGCTTCTGAAAATGTAAATAAAGGAGTAGAAAGTTGTCTTTTAATTAGCAGGAGGGCACAAAATGGTAATCTCATTACAAGGATGTAATAGGAAATTGCTACCTTCTGGCTGCTGCTCCAGATGCTCCTAAAATCAAACCTGACCTCAGAGGCTGTCTCATGAGGTCCTTGCATTGTCCCAGGGCTCATGAGTGGGATCAGAGTGAACCTGAATGGCAGAAAGGGATGTCCTTGTGCATGCATGCCCATCACCAGCCCTTGGTTGGTGTCCAGGCAGAGTGGAGGTAGAGCTGCACTGAGATGTCAAAGCTCTCAGCTGGTCACCCTTGCAGCTAAACTCCTCCAGAGCTCTTGGCAAAACCTGCCTCCTGTATGTGTCTCCCTAAACCTTGCAGCCACCTTGAGTCCCATTTCCTGGTGCAGCTCTGAGCCAGTTTGTGCTCCCTCCCATCACAGAAGGCATCGTGCAAGTCCTGCATATGAGCTATCTGCAGTACCAGGGGTACAAGAAAGGCAATTATTGATGTGGAGCCCCATAATAATTAATGTTATGTCCTCTTGAGCAGCTGCATCAGGCCTCATCTCTGGTAAGCAATAGCAAGGAGAAACAGCAAGGACCTGGGGCTGCTTAGTCTGAGAAGAGAAGACTGAGAGGGCATTTAATCAATGTTCATAACTATCTGGGGGCTGGGGGTCAGGAGAGGGGGACAGGCTCTGCTCACTGCTGCCTGGGATAGGACAAGGAGCAATGGATGGGAGCTGCAGCACAGGAGGTTCCAGCTCAACACAAGGGGAAGGGTCCCAGAGCCCTGGCACAGGCTGCCCAGAGAGGCTGTGGAGTCTCCTTCTCTGGAGCCTTTCCAGGCCTGTCTGGATGTGTTCTGTGTGCCCTGAGCTGCATTGTCTGGTCCTGCTCTGGCAGGGGTTGGACTGGATGAGCTCTTTGGGTCCCTTCCAACACCTGACATCTGTGAGCTGTGATCAAGGTAGAAGACAAAACACTTACTGATAATACTGCAGGGATTTGTAGTTTCTAGGATCATTTACAAGCCAAATAAAGCACCACTCTGAGGAACTGACATCCAAAGCAGAAACACTTCAGCAGCTGAAAGCTCAGCCTGAGACAGTACAGTGGGAAAGAGACTGGCTCCTGTTTCTCCAGACTGAGCAGCAGGGTTAGCAACAAGGTGACTGTGTCCATAGCTGTTAATCTGAGGTGTATGGGAAGCATGCACCAAGTCTGAGGAGAGTAGACATGCAGAAGACAGGCACACTCAGGTCCTCTCAATACTGCATCCCCCTCCTTGCCTCAACACTTTCAGCATTCACTGCTGAGAGGGAGGAGATGGCTCAGTGACACAGCTCCTACCTAAGCACAGTGCCCAACATTAGATTGCCTTTCTTGCCTATCAGCACCATTGGCAATATTCCTGTTACCAGGATGGATTTGGGGTTATCTCTGTCCTATCCACTGGCAGTATGCATTCCTGGAGTTTCTCTGCTGTGGTATCTGAGTGGAGTAATCCTTGGTAAAGGTCTGCTGGAGCTCTGAGCTCTCCCCTAAAGAAGCTCACAGATAGTTGTGTGACTCTAACATAACCTCTGATCGTGTGAGAAAATCTGCATCAGAAAAACCATGACCTAGAACCCAAAGCTTTGCCTTTCTCTGGAGCTGAAGTAGATGTTTGCTGATTTTAAATACCAATTGGATTGGTGAGGAGATGAACAATTCCCAAAGCCTGATCAGGAAGGTCCAGGGTTAAAAGATGCAGCAGCAGAAGTTATGCAAGCTACCAATTATTTGCATCTGCAATTGCTGTGTAGGAGCAAAGGCTGCTAGGCAAATAAGGACTGGTGTACTTGGAAGAGAGAGAAGGTTTCTATTCAGAGGAACCAGTGATTAGTCCAATATCTCTGTTTGCACTCATGGCTGAGCTGGGTCTGCCAGAAAAAGGGGAAGACAGTTTGAGACTTTTTTTTCTTCTCAAACCTTCAGAAACCTTGGGGGATATTTTTCTGAGCTTTATAGCAATATTACAGTGCTCTTGGAAGATTAGAGGTTGAGTTGCTTATATGTTAGCTGAGAGCATTAGGCTGTTTTATCTGAAAGATATTCTAGAGATGGAAGGGAAGAAAATCACTTGTCAAAGAACTGCCAAAGATGGTGAGCTTGATTTCAGCTGCTAGACTAAGCTACAACAGGGGAAATGGTTTCTGGAATGCTGATTCCCACTGCTATGGCCCCAAGGTGTCCCTGTGTGCCTGTCATACCACCTCTTTCTGGCAGCTCCTCACTGATGCCTTGGGATGCCTTTCCCAGCTCTCACATCCTCCTTTGATCCTGCAGCTGCCTTCAACAGCAGCTAGGGGAAAAAAAAAAAGGCAGAAGAAATACTTGCTCAGTGACATCTCCAGGGAGATGGCTTTTGTGTGCTGCCTCTGGGAAAGCCTCATGTCCTTGCAGAGTGGGCTAAGGGCATCCCTTACCTGTTTGGGCACCAGCTGATCCAGCCCATGGGTACCCAGAGATCCTGTCCTTCAATAAACATACCTACTAGAACTTTCCAAGTCAACAGCACACTTAGCAGACATGGAGATCACAACAGGGATGCAGCTCAGGCAAGTGTTAGTCATGGCTGAAGTCAGCAGGCTGCTGCAGACCTCTCTTACTCTGGTCTCCTTGTGTACAACTCTTGCCTCTGTTAAAAGCTGTGACAGTCAAGACAGAGCAGGTGCCAGGAAACATACTGCATGGCTATGGCTGAGTCCTGCTGGCCATTTTACCTCTGTGACAGAGGGATCATAGATTTAGCCTTGAATTCACCTACCTTGAACACCAAACATCTCATGGCATCAGCTGTTGAGAGTTAGGTACATTGCAGGTAAGGAACACAGCAGTAAAAGCCCTGGCAAGAGTCACTGATGTCAAGGAAACACCTCAGTGTAGCTTCTGTGAATATTTACTTACTGTTCTCTTCCCTCCAGACTCTTCCTGTGCCTCTGCAGATCCGAGCTGGGGTCTGGAAGAGGTGGAAATGAGCTTGCTGCAGGGTTCTTTGCCAGATGGGAGAGCACTTGGCAGGCTGAGAGAGGAATGACCCCACAGGTTCAGCATTTCACTGCAGCTTCCCTGGCACGGCTGGCACAGATTAAGCAGTAAGTGAGCAGCAATGAGCTTCAAAATCAGAGCTCCCATCTGCAGGATGTGTTTTATGCTGGTGCTTGGTGAACCCCTGCTACATGGCTCTCAGCTAGGAGGCTTTATCCCCTCCATAACAAGACTGAAAATCCTGTGGCCCAAATTTCCATGTGTTTCATTTTAAATGTTATCTCAGCTGTTTTCTCAGAGTGATTTACCCACCATGGGAAGCTCTCACTGACATAAACATCTCAAAAGCACACCTGTAGCTCACTGAATGTCTGCCTGCTGCAGCCACATCCATCAGCCAGGCCCAAAGCTGTAACTGGTCTATGGAGAGTCTCTGCCATCACTATTCAGAGTGAACTGCTAAAGCTGTTGTGGGTTTTTTGTCAAATCATCCTGGCTGACATAGGAAAACTTGACTGGATAATGGGCAGCAAACTAAATTCAGTGTTGTGCTAAAGACTACCCAGGCACATCAGAGAGACAATGAAGTTACCACAACCATCCTCTGACAATTGATATCAATCCAGAGCAGTATTTGCTACCCATGGCAGCGAGACACTGAGCTGCTGCTCAGCCACACAGAACAGTTTTCTCATCTCTGAAAGGCAGCTGTGACTAAGGTGAAAGGTTTCATGCATTTTAGTGCAGCATAGTGAGATGAGGTAAACGACACAAAGTCATCAGTTTCATTGCTTCCAAACCAGCTGACTTGTCAGAAAAGGCTGGTCCCAGGAGCTGCTTGGTCTCTTGATGTCTTCCTCTCTTCTCCACATTACTGCAAGCTAAAATAAAAAGATCTAATATAAATTTTGGGGGCTTATTTTGAAAAATGTTGTGCTGGGGCAAGGTGAAAACCCTGAATTCCACACCAGTTCTGTTTGCACTGTGCCTTGTTTCTGCAAGCCTCACAGATGCTTCTAAAAAGGAGGAGAATGGAAGAAGAAAAGAGCAAACAAGAAGAATGGATCTCTGGAGGTAAAGCTGAACACAGAAATGGAAACACTTCCAAGACAGACACATTTTCAAGACTTCAGAGCTCCATCAGAGCCTCATGTCACTTGTCAGAACAGCAAGGAGTTCTTTACTAAATGGAGATACTTGTAGGTAGCCTGAAAGAAAAGATCACAGCAGAATCTTGATTGTCATTGCAATTTCTGAGAATTGGAGTCTTAACATGTGCATATATGTTAGAGGCTTGCATAGTCCCACTGGAGTCCAACACTTGTGTGCCTCAAGCTAAGAGAACACCCTCCTGTCTTACTGGGTCAAGGCCAGTAAGCTGCACAGCTCTCCAAACAATCCTGAAGCAGTTTCCTCCTCTAATTTGTCTCCCTTGGCATGGGAAAAAGCTCTCACAGGTTGTCATTTTTGCTTAGCACAGGCTCTCTCGATGGGTAATATGATGTTGTAGAAGAGATGAGTTGTCCTAGGAATATCTCAAAGCATTAAAGCTAATATGATGGAAGGAGACATCCCTTAATCTGGAGACACAACCACCCAGGCTTGTGTGTGTGTGTGTGTGTGTGTGTGTGTGTGTGTGTGTGTGAAGGCACATTACACAGGGAATCATTTGTGGCAAAGAAACAAATGTATTGCCTTTGATCTGCAAAGAGGCCTTCCAGGTGCACAGCAAAGCAAGCAGACTGCTATCTCTTAGATTTGTAAACAAGGCAAAAGGACAAGTGAGGTTTTCTACACGCAGCCTAATATGAGTGACTGAAGGCAGGAAATGGGTTCCCATACTTACCTAAGCTTGCTTAATTAGGTTCCAGCAGCCTTTAGGATTGATTATTCCTAGCCCATAAGAGAGATGGAGAGAAGTTACTGTGGTGACATTGAAAACAATGTTGAAGGACTAGCAAAGAGACTCTAACCCACCCCAGAGCTGCCAGCCCATGACTGCCCAGCTTTGCTTTTCACTGCACCGTTCACTGGGTGGCAAAGCACAGCAGGAAATCTGCCATAGGAAGGGAGTTGCTACCTGCAGGTCTGTGGTGGTGATCACTGGGGAAGAAAGAAAAAAAAAAAAAAAAAAGGGATTTCCCACTGCCCACTCTGGCTTTTCTGGTGCTCCTTGTGCCTTTGGTCTCTCTCTTTGTTACTTCCCAGTCAGAAAATTAGAACCGTGCCAGATGTGTAGCACAGCAAAAAGCAAAGAAACTCTACCCAGAGAATAACATCATTGCATGTTTGCATGGCACACGCTGGGTATGCCTGTTCACAAGTTACTTCTCCTACCTATGCAGCTACAAACTGCATTTCCTGAGCCCCAGCCCTTAGCAAACCTGAGGTGCCCAGCTAAGAAGTCAGGTGCAGAAATCCCTGACTGAGATGGAAATGCAGTGTCTTAGCTGTAGATGCTCCTAAGAGGAAAAGAAAATCCTTCTCAGGCACCAAAATGTGCATGTTGCTCAGCCTCAGCACTTCTCTTGCCTGCCAGTTCCCTTTATTGATGTGTGGGTTAGGAAAAGAGACTTTTCTTCTTCTCTGGTCGAGTGGATTTACCTCCAGAGCCAGACAGACAAAAAAAGCTCAGATAACCAGACCAAATGTTCTCCATTTGATGTCTTCAGCCTGAATTGTTTAGAGGGCAAATAAAAAGCTGCCAGGTGATAGTCTTACATCAGGGCTACAAGAAGCCAGTGAGGAAGGAAGCCACTCAAAGGCAGCCAAGGAGCCAGACTGAGCTCCCTTGGCAAGGTGCAGCTGGGCACCCCCTGGCAACGATCTGAGCCTCTGCTGGGCTCTAGTGGCTGTGTCAATCAGGTGCTCTTGGTAAAACATAACTCTGCAAAGACTCTCTTCACTGCTCAATTGTAAGTGAAGCAGAGCAAGCTTATCCCAAGTATACTAATGATCCTTTTTTCTTGAGTTCATTTTCCCACCTTTGAAAGTAGTCAGCCTTACTCCACCGTCCCTTCCACGTGTTCAAACACCAATGGCCCTGAAGCACCAGTGCAAGTAAGATGGAAACTAAGCCTGTGCTGTCTCAGGGTAGAATCCCAGTTCCACTGATGTCAGGGTTTTGAGAGGCAGAATTTACCAGGCAGGCATTTTAAACCCCATTTGTTTCACCAACATAAACCCTGACTTAGGTTATAGTTGCTCATTCCACCTCCGGATATATTTTTTTCTTCCAGGCTGCTGTTTGTAAAGAAGTTTAAAGAGATGAAAGAGGAAATAAAAGAGGAAAGAGTGTAGCTGAGAGGCTTCCTTCAGCTTTTTATTGGCAGATAAAAGTATTCCCACTGAAACCAGCAATGATTTATTGGCAAAAAAGGTCAACTAAACTTTATAGTCACTGGTACTCTGTTAAAGAAAACTCAAAAAACTAAGAGATACATTAAATAATAGTTTTCCATGGACAGCAAACACTGTGACCATCTGTCCTGTCAATCAAAGTGTGTGCTGCAATTTTGCACTGAACTGGAACTGCAGGAGCAAGAAGGGATGCTGCAGCATCATGGCAGCCTGAGCTCTAAACTACAGGCAGTAGGTACATTGCTATGAAACCTTCAGCATTCCTTAAAACTCATTCCACCTTCTTGACCTATCCCTTTTCTTCAGAATTTCATCTCAATATGAGCAGCAGTCAGGCTGGTATTCACACAGTCACAGAATCACAGAGTCACAGAATCAAGCAGGTTGGAAGAGAGCTCCAAGCTCACCCAGCCCAACCTCTCACCCAGCCCTAGCCAACCAACCAGACCATGGCACTAAGTGCCCCATCCAGGCTTTGCTTCAACACCTCCAGGGATGGCAACTCCACCACCTTCAGTCATAGAATCATAGAATGGGAAGGTTGGANTCCAGTGAAGACTGCCCCAACCTTAATGTCCTTGACCAGACCTTCTTTGTTAACACAAGGTCCAGCATCACAGCTCTCTCCTCAATGGTTCTTCAACCACCTGTAGCAGAGCCTGAAGATGTGCAGCACGTTTAAAAAGATGAGAAGTGACAAATACTTGGACAAATCACCTCCCCAGTCTGGCCTGTGGTGCTCCATGCATGCTGATCACACCTCCTTGACTCCCTTGGTGGAGGCTGTGAGGGCAGTATTGGTGCTGTTGCAGGAGGGTTGAAGCAGTTGTTGGTTGGTCGCTTCGGCTGCCAGCGCCAAAACCTTGCCTGCTTCTAGCCTGAGATGGAGAACCATGGAGAGAGAACCAGTTCCCAGTGGGACTCAGAGATGAAGGGAAACCAGACCTTCCCATGGCTGGGAATATTTTTCCTGTTCCTCCCCACAAATGGAAAACTTTCCATGCAAGTGAAGCTCTGTGTGAAATGGAGCTCTGATAAAATGTTGCTTTGGGTCAAACAACAATTCCTGCTCTTATGAAATCAAAGCATTTTGGTCCAAGTTTGCCCTTTCAAAGCTGGTCAGTGTGCTCTTGTGTAAAAATAATAACAAGGAACTGCATCTGGGGGGGAAAAAAATCACTTCCAAATGAAAACTGAAAAGATTCCATTGCAGAAACATTCACATGGACCACGCTGACCTTGTGGGAATGCTTTGGTTTGGGACAAGAAGTTCTGGAAATGAAATACTGCCAGAACTGACAATTTTTGGTTTTTTCCAAAACACTGTCAATAAGAGGAAAAACAAATAAAAACCAAAAATCCCTAGACTTTTCACTTAGAACAAACTTTGGTTACAATAAAAATAGTTTGGCTGCACTTTTGCTGATCTCCAGCTTCAGAGTCTGAACCTAAGAGGCAGGAAAAAACTCTGAGGTGGCATTAGCTGCTGCTGCCAGTGAAGGAGGGTCCTGCCCCTTACTGTTAGTTAAACATCATTTACTGCTGATGCCAGGAACATCAAGAAGGGTCAACATCACAGCCATATCTTGGTGGATACGGTTCAGAAGTCCAATCCATGTTTAAGCCTGTATCTTTTTAAGCCTGTAGGCATCCTGACAGTTGGGTACAGACACAACAAGTGACAAGCAGGTATTATTTTAGTTGACTGTTTTCAGGAGCAGAGAAGATCTTTGTTTTGCAGGAGGCAGCTTTCTTTCTGTCTTGGGACCACGCTGAGGGCCAGACTGTGTGCATGAAAGGGCAGGAAAAGAAGGTGTGGAACAGAAGGGCTGTTACCCTGTGCCTCACTGTATTGGTATTTACTCATTGTCTAGTTACTGACCAAAGCTGTCTAGGTGAAAGTGGTGGAGCATCATCCATGGCAGTGCAATTCACAAATCCATCAGATTAAGACAAATTTAGAATCATAGAATCATAGAGTGGTAAGGTTAGAAGGGACCTCAAAGATCATCTAGTTCCAAACCCTGCCATAGGCAGGGACACCTCCCACTAGCACAGGTCACTCGAGGCCTCCTCCAACCTGGCCTTGAATACCTCCAGGGAGGTTGTGGAGCACAGAAGCACCCAACGTGATCAAAGATCACCTTGGGTGCTTCTGTGCTCCACAACCTCCCTGGGCAACCTGTGCCAGTGTCTCACCACCCTCACTGCAAACAACTTCCTCCTAACATCCAGTTTCAATCTCCCCTCTGCCACTTCAAACCCATTGCCCCTTGTCCTGGCATTGCAAGCCCTTTTCTAATTTAGGAATTATTTTGATGGGGTGGGAAAGGGCAGCTCAGTTTTGCCACTTCTGGCAACAGCCCCCCTGGCATGCACGACTGCTCTCATTGTGGAGGACAGCCCTGCCCATCAGCCTGGACATTAGCTGCAGTCATTACAGCAGGCAGAGCAGCTGCTGGAGTTTGGTGACCCCCTCCTTACACCACCAGGCCATTTTAATTGCAACCACAGCTTAAAGTCTTCATTAAGTTGTCTCTGAGCCTCTCCTCCTCCGCCGTAAGATGAGCTGCTTGTCGCCCTGACCGGCGGAGCAGCGAGGAACATCTGCAGTTCAAACGTGATGCATATGCAACAGCAGGCTCAGGACTAAAGGTCAGCAGACTCCTCCGACACCCAGGACTGAGCCTCCCTTGCAGGGTGTCTGGTGCCTTTTGTTGGAAACTCTATACTTCCTGCCAGGCTTTTTGCTGGCTCACTCGGCCCAACTGCCCAAGGCTGGCGCAGAGCCTCCGCGACCTGCCCGGAGCTGCCCCCGCGAGGTGCCTGCCCACGAGTGTGTGGGGGCCACCGCGGGCACGTAGTCAGCTCCCTCCCTTGGCTGCTCATCACAAAGCCCAGGCAGAGGATGACTACAACAGCTGCAGTGCTGGCTGGCTCTTGACAAATGGTCCTGTCACTCTTCTTATTGATTAGCAATGTTATGACATTTCCCTTCCAAAACACAGATGTGGCACGGGCAGTGACAGGAGCACTGCTCTGGGAGGAACACAGTGTTTGCTCTTGTTCCCAGTCTCCTCCCTGCATCTGTTCATGTCTGTGCCAAGGGTTTCATGTGCTGACTCTTTTGCCAAGAAGGAGTGGGAGCAGGTGAAACCTTTGCCTGAGTTAGAGGCATCAGAGGATGGAGGTGACGAGCCTAGCTCCCCCACACCTTGTCCCAGGTTGTGGCTTCAGTCGAGCTGGCACAGAATCATAGAATGGTAAGGCTGGAAGGGACCTCAAAGATCAGCCAGTTCCAACCCCCTGCCATAGGCAGGGACACCTCCCACTAGTACAGGTTGCTCAAGGACTCATCCAGCCTGGCCTTGAACATCTCCAGGGAGGTTGTGGAGCACAGAATCACTCAATGTGATCAGAGATTGTGTTTGGTGCTTCTGTGCTCCACAACTTCCCTGGGCAACCTGTGCCAGTGTCTCACCACCCTCACTGCAAACAACTTCCTCCTAACATCCACTTTCAATCTCCCCTCTGCCACTTCAAACCCATTCCCCTTGTCCTGGCATTGCCCTTGTCAATAGTCCCTCCCCAGCCTTCCTGTAGCCCCCTTCAGATCCTGGAAGGCTACTCTAAGGTCTCCTGGAAGCCTTCTCTTCTCCAGGCTGCAGAGCCCCAACTCTCTCAGCCTGTCCTCACAGCAGAGCTGCTGCAGCCCTCTGAGCATCTTGGCGGCCTCCTCTGGACCCACTCCAACAGTTCCATCTCCCATGGTTTGCCCACGTGAAGGTGTGGTGAATTTATACATGACTCACAGATGATCCTTGGATCAAGTCTATGTTTTGGAATGTATTATAAAAGCACTCTTGCCTTTGAAGTTGTGGTGGTATGTTTGTATCTAGCAGGTCACTCCAGGAGCACTGGGTCCTTGCAGACCAATCTCCTTCACCTCTGTGCACGGTGCCTTGCCCAACTGGTCTCGTGTGGGTACACATCTCTGTGCAGCACCACATGTAAGACCATGAGCTATGTCAGGGGATGCTTAAAGTCTTCACTGAGCCTCTCCTCTTCCTCTGTAAGTGACTTTGTGATTGTGTGCAAAGCCTGGGAGTATCTCAGCATGCTCTCAAGGCCCAAGCTAGAGCCCATCCATGAAGTACCCATTTCTTTGGGGTACTACCCAGGTGGATGCATTTCACAGCCCCCCAGGAAAGCTGTCCTTTTGTTCCATGGTGCCCTAAGTGGGATGCTTGCCTATCTGCAGAGCTGTCCTCATGTGAGTGAGCCCTAACTGCACTCCAACTCTGTAGAAATATACTGTCACCAGGAGACAGAGGCTTGGAAAGGGTAGCTAAGGAAGGAGGATCTTTGGAGGAGGAGAGCCTCTGACACAGGTGGTCTAAGCTAGCACAACTTTGAAGCATCTGAATAAAAGGGATCATTTGAAACATGTCTGCCTGAGGCACAGTCTTCTAGGGACTGGAAAGCACAGAAAGGGGACCTAAAAAACATTAGGCCACCAAGTCTGAGATGTGCCACTCCACATTCCTTCTCTGAGGGAGGAACTCTGTTGGTGTGCCTTCCAGCATCTGAAGGGGGCCTACAGGGAAGCTGGGGAGGGACCCTTTAGGGTCTCTGAAAGGGATAGGACCAGGGGGAATGGATCCAAGCTAGAGGAAGGGAGATTTAGATTAGATATTAGGAAGAAGTTCTTCAGCACGAGGGTGGTGAGACACTGGCACAGGTTGCCCAGGCAGGTGGTGGAAGCCTCATCTCTGGAAGTTTTTAAGGCCAGGCTGGATGTGGCTCTGAGCAACCTGATCTAGTGCAAAGTGTCTCTGCCTGTGGCAGGGGGGTTGGAGCTGGATAAACCTTGAGGTCCCTTCTAGCCCTGTCAGTTCTATGATTGTATGATCTGGTTAAACTGTGCACTTCTGGACACAGCCTCACCTACTGAGCTGTGGGCATCTTCATGTATCTGTACTCCAAGCTCAGACTTTACTGTAAAGTCATGTTCTGGCCATGCTGCTCTGACTGCACTGGAGAGGGACCCCAGCTGGTGCAGCAAGAAGCAACATTCTCCTCAGGAACAACATAAGAGCTGACCTCTTTGCATTAAACATTTATAAGCCAAAAGACACAGTTAGGAGGTTGTCTCTATTTCCATTGACACGAGGGAGAGCAAGTTTTTTTCCCCTGAGCATATAAAATATGCCCAGTACAGTCTTAAAACAGCTTGAAGCTTTTCTTATTAGTCTGAAGCATTTAATTCAGCTTTCAGTGAATCCTTTGCATGCTTCCCAGGGAAGCTAGTTAGAGGAAAAGTGCTTACCTTCCTATCCTAAAGGCTGTTCCTTGGAGGTTGAATTATGAGACTTCATTAAGAAGCTTGGAAATTTCTGATTAACTAACTCTGCAGACAGCAGCTAATGAGCTTCTGTTGCATTGAAGGAATCTCTGCCTCTTCTGAGTCAGAAAAAGCAAAGCACATCCCATATGATCTCCTTCCTTGACCAAAGTCTCTTAGAGTGCTAATACAGCTAAAATGGGCTGAGCCTCAAGCCTGGCTTGCATGAACTTGAAGCAAGGACATCAGGATGATAGCCTAGGCATTGCTGTGCAGAAGAGGCTCTTAATGAGAAGCATATTTGTGAATGTCACTTGTATGGCTTTCAGCATATTTTACAGCCAAAAAAAAAAGAGATATAGTCCAGAGGGGAAAAAAGAAAAATACAACCCAGCCATGGTTTCCACCCCCCAGGCAACGTGATGTAGATTAATATGAGTTAAATGGAATGTGACCAATTTGTAAGGCATTTGGTTTGTATCTTGAGAAATTGAAGACAAGATCATTTTTCCTTGCAATCAGAGCAAGCCTCAGGCTGCAACCTCTTGTAGTCTCTACAGTTGCCACAGGCTTCCTCTTTTAATACACCAGCCTGTCCTAGGATATTTCCTGCAACTTTCATACTCCAATGATGTGATAGATTTGCCAGGAGGATACTTGTGCTATCTTTCCTTGGGAAAAGCCTCCATTAGTTGTAATGTGTGCTTATAGCTTCTGTAACTTTCATCAATTTTGGTGTAATATTTTGCCCACAGCTGTTTATTTATGCAAGAAAAGAGTCACAGGCATCTACATTCTCTACAGCAGGCAGGGGCTACAGAGCGACAAAAGCATTTTTCTGCCAGAGGTTCATCACTGTTTCTGAAGAGGGTTGTTGCATGCTGGTAAAAAGCCAGCAAATTGTGGGCTCACTCTGGACACATTCTGTGTTTATATGAGAAAATTCTGTATATATAACAAAAAAAAAAATTAAAGTCTCCAAAGGACTCAGCTCTCAGGGTTCTGATGGTGATAAAAAAATCTCTTTGCAGTTTGAGATTTAGAGAGGATGATGAGCAAAAAGAATCTCTGCAGTTTGAGATGTAGAGATGATGATGAGCAAAAAAAACCTCTTTGCAGTTCAAGATTTAGAGATGATGATGACCAAAAAAAATCTCTTTGCAGTTTGAGATTTAGAGATGATGATGAGCAAAAAGAATCTCTGCAGTTTGAGATGTAGAGATGATGATGAGCAAAAAGAATCTCTTTGCAGTTCGAGATGTAGAGATGATGATGAGCAAAAAAAATCTCTTTGCAGTTTGAGATGTAGAGATGATGATGAGCAAAAAGAATCTCTTTGCAGTTTGAGATGTAGAGATGATGATGAGCAAAAAGAATCTCTTTGCAGTTTGAGATGTAGAGATGAAAACTGCTACGTGTTTTACTAAGTGGTTTGTAAGACCTTCTCAGTGGAGTGGCTGGTCCAGAGAGAGACTAAGTGAGGTCCCAAGGAGTTGTCTAAAATTCATCTCCTTTTTACCACATCTCACCACCTCCCCATGCCAGCCAACAGGAGACCAACTCAAAAGTCTCAAGTTCAGCTTAACATTCTACCCCACTCTTTGCAGCTATAATTCAGGAAAGGATTTGCCTTTGGTTTTCCAATGACCTGAAGAAAGTGCTCCAAAGGCACAAATCCAGCAACTAACTTGAATATGCCCTTCAGCTTTTTATGCTTAAGGGGAAAAAAAAAAGTCTGTGATATGTTTGGCAATCTTCCACATGGATGTGTGGGCAATATAATTCAGGAACATTTGGTAGCTACAACAACAAGGTGTTCTGTAATTGTTAAGCTCATTTGTTTGAAGAGTGGACAAGGAGGGACACATAGAGGTTGTTTTTCACTTATTTATTTATTTTAAAATCAAGATATAAGAATTGAGTTATTGGGCAATTACAGCTTCAAGCACAAATGTATGGAGCAAAGCTCACCCAAGACCTCTTGAAGCCTCCAGGTATCACCATCTATGCTCCTGGCAGTGGCAGCTATGCAGTTCTGCAACCATTAGCTCAGACTACAGAAGCACTATCAGCATGAATGGCTCCTCCTGTCCACCAGTGAGCAGTTCTGCATCAGTCCTGGTCCCAGGTCCTGCCTGGATGCTGTGTCCTTTGCAGAGTTTTGCCTCACAGAATTTGGAAATCTATCCTTGCTCTTGCAGGCAGCAGAGGGATGCTGCTCCTGAGACATTTTGAGCCATGACTGTTGAAAAGAGATATGTGGGATTGTGCTGTCAGCTAAAAGTGCCTTCTTAAGTGCTGGACAAGCAATGGGAAAGGAGGACTGAGCATTTCAGTTGTTCACACTGCTCATTGCCACCTCCTGGACTGCCCTAACAGTTATGGTGTGACAGAGCTCAGGAGCATGCTAAGGAAGCCTTTGTCTCTTCTCAGCAGTATTTTAGGTAGTTTGGGGAGCAGAGGGAAGGCAAATCTGTGCTGGGTACTTGTCCACAAAGGGAAAAGGAGTTTCCATCTTTTTTTAACATCTCATATTCTTCTTGGTATAAATGAGGTTTCTAGAAGATGGATGATCTCACAGGCTCACAGAAAAATGCGGGTTGAGAAATGCTGATGGAGTTCACTTAGAGCAACCTCCTGTCCAAAGCAGGACCAGCCTGTCCAGGTTAGTGAGGTCCTTCTCCAGGTAGATTTTGAAAGCTTGTCAAGCAGAAGAGCCAGGATTTAAACAGACAAATATTCAGGTAGTGCTTTGTTGCTCTTTTTTTCAGCTTGAGTGGCTCAAACTGTGCTATGCCACTCAAGAAGACTCCTATAACAGGATGTGGTGCCACAAGCTGCTCTTCCCACTGCTTCCTCACTTGTGTTTGGTCTTCCTGAAAGGATGCTGATGGAGCAGTGTACCCACACTGACTGTGCAGGGTCACAGCCCTTTATGCCATGGCTGGATCTGGCTTTTTGCATCCAACACTTTATTTTCAAGAGTTACTTTTCTTTTTTTCCCCCAGCACATTTCAGGACAAGTCCTCAGGTTCTCCAGAACAGCAGCCACGTCCTGTGCCCCTCAGCCTGGGCAGGCCAGCAGGCTGCTCACCGAGGGCATGGGCTAGGCAGGAATTTTCTTTTCCCTTCTGCTCTCCAGCTTGAGATAATTGCAAACCCGGTGGGCTAGCTCTCTTCTAAGTTCAGCCACAAAGCCTCACAGCCTGTAAGAGTAATTCAGCTGCAATTAGCATTGGTGTGAAGCCAGAGCCTCCCACGGATGAGGCTGCCTGGTCCAGTGCAGAAGCTACAATCTCCTTAATGATAGGAGGGTCGACTAAATTAAAGTTGACCCTCAGGCTTCTGGCAGCTAAATTCCAGCAGTAACCTTCCCTCCCACCCATTCCTCTCCAAAAAATCCTACCAACAACAAGCTACAAGTGAGAGGGGGAGGAAACCTCTCCCTTGTTAACCTTTACAGGACAGTGGATGTGTCCAAATAAGACAAAAAACATGATGTCTCCTGCTGAAGTGCCATAAATAGTGCTATCTCCCAGTGTGATCTCTGAGAGGATCTGGTTTAGGGAAAGAACAGAAGAGAAGTCCTAAAAAGAGTGTGTGAAAAATGATGAAAGTTGCTTTGAAGTGAGGCCGAGAGCTGCAGTGCTTTCAGCAGCTTCCCCTTGGAAGCCCTTGAAATTCTATCTGCAATAAAAGGTACCAAAAGAAAACAGCTGGCAGGAGCTGTTAAAGTGGAAACAATATGCAGTGCAGAAGAGATAAACAGGATGGGCACAGAGCAGAAAGAAAAAGAAGGTATGGATTTGTTATGTGATGGGAACAGCCTTTCTGGCCTGGGCTCAGACTGCAGAACCAGGGAAGTGTCCCTGGCTGCAGGGAGGCAGCAGAGTTAGCACTTTGTGTTCATGGGGATGTGCATTTTGCTTTGCAGTGCAGCACAGAGGCCTCAGATCTGGTCCCTTTACTCTTTGCTGAACAGAACTCTGTTTGCACAGAACAGATCAGGGCACAGGGATGTCATCTTGAGTGGCACTGCCAAGTCTTCACTCCTGATGTTTCTCTGGTACCCAAGATGGCAGCAGCTGGAATGGGAGCCCCTTTCTAGCTGCAGCAGAGTGAGGCACCCCTCCTGCTAGCTGGGCAGTAATGCTCTGCTGCCAGCTGCAGGGATGGTCCAGTTCTTGTGCAGCTCTGAAACAATGCTGAGGCTGTGGCCACATCTAACCCTTGTCACCAAATACAGATGCATTTCAGATCAAAAGTAGTGACTCAGAGATGTGGTGGAAGTGGAGCAGAGAGGAGCTGGCTCATACTTTACAACTCCTCTAATTTCATTTTTAAACAATTCTCATTCTGCAGCTCCAGTGTCATTACAGACTGCCCCAGTGCTAGGCCAGAAGCAAAACTATCCCACACTAGTTACCAGGCATGTGCATTTTCAAGGAATCTTAAAACACAAGGAACTGGCCTCCAGTTAATTTTAGAAAAGCTGTGAGAATGTTCATACCAAAAACTGTGCAGGTGACCTAAGACATTGTGTGTGGCACAGGATGCTCTCAGTTTCCTTGAGAAGGCAGCTGAGGCAGGACCATGCTGAAGAGAGGGAATGACAGTCAGGATTTATGTTTTCTAGGTGCATGTTAAATCTCCTTCATTTGGGACAGCTCTGGCACCTGGCTACAGGCTAAAGCATTACCCATAAACACAGACAGAGCTGCCTCTGTCATAGCAGGTACCATTTTACCCTGTGGACAACTCCTTCACCTTCAGAAAGGTCCCAGATATTGAAGATGCTTTGGGAGCTAAATTCTACTGAGGATCTGGGTCTAAAAAGCCTACTGAGAAAAGCACACAGGCACTCTGCTCCTGCAGATCCAAGTGCTTTGATATAGCTGAGGCTGCAAAATTCCTTCCCACTTGCACCAGTTTTATCCTGATTTAGCTGCCCATAAAGTCCCCCTGCCTTCTTTAACAGATGTTGGATTGGGTGGTAAAGAAGAGAAATTCAGCCTATCTAATCCATATGCATACACATTGTTGAACTTGCTTGTTAGGAGCAGAGTCTGGGGTGGATGAAAATGAAATGCTGCATGTGCCCACGAGTCAGTAGACTGAAGATGCTACCAGCATTGGAAAGGTGATTCCAATGGACAGCTGAGTACTAGACTGTGCACTAAGCAATTCCATTTCTCTGAAAGCTAAATCCTCTGGAATTTAATAACATCTCCAACTTCTTCTAAAGGCCTTGGAGCAAGTGAAAGAAATTTAATTGTCAACTACCTTCTGACCATGCAGTTCTAGATCCAGAAACAGCACAGAGACTATTCCCTATTATCTTCTGCAGCTTTTATAAGCAGGTGACTTAAGATAGATTTCATTAGAGCATTGAATTATGTTCTTTTTAAGTTCCTCATGATTTATATTCTTTCCCCTGAGCAACTGGCAATAATATAGTTCTACCTGGATGCAGGAATTGAAAATAAAGATTTTTCTCTTCATCATGATCTTATAGCCTAGGTGGAGTAACCATGTCTACGTTCCTGCTGCTTGCATAAATATTTAATAATGCAAATTCTTAGGCTTTTTGCATAAGGTCATAGGCTGTTAGAATGCCCAGTGAGTTAAATATAGCAGGTCTGAATTTCCTTTCCCAATTCTGGAGTGCTGTTTCAGATTTCCTTTGGTATAAGTGCAAATTGGTTTCGTACTTCCAAATGTTCATATTATAAAGTAATTATTTGCCTGTCTCTGCTACATAGGTTAAAACATTAGTGAATCTGAATCTAGAAGCCTGCCTTGCAAAGAGGAGAAGCAGGGGGTGCTGACCCAGCCTTCCCTGTATGCATTGGCCTTGCTCTCCCTTGACAGCCTCCAAACAAAATAACTCTCTTGCTAAGCCTTTAACTCTTGCTTCATCTTTATTTCACTGAGAGGCTTTGTGTTTCTGCTAACATGTTTTTTCATGACAATGAAAGCCAAAGTGGTTATGATTTGTAGGAAGATCCACTGGTAAGCAGTGAAGACTGTTCTCCATGCTCTCTGCCAGCTGCAAGATCTGGTTTGTATGGGAGCTGATCCTCACTCCACTGTTGCTCTGGTGTCCTGAGGCCTGCAGCCACTGCCTCTACATTGGATTTTTCATCCTTTTTTGTATACAGAACCAATGACACACATGAGGAATCTAATGGTTAGTTGCAGTGTGTGGGGTTTTTTTTATGTTTGCCATTTGTCTACCCTGAGTTTTGACTTCCCAAATATTGTTACCTCTGTTAATTTGAAACAGGAGCCTTTGAGGACTTCTTTGGCACTCTGCAGAAATGCAATAAGTGAGAGCTTTGTGTACGCAGCAAATTTTCCTCATCTTTTGAGTTGAAATCTAATTTTCAATCTCCCTGACATTTTGTTCTGGACTCAGTCTCAGCAACCTACTGAGGTTGCTATTACTGAAACCCACAGAAAACCCCTAATGCAGTTTTGAGTTAGCCACATCCTGTTCACCTAGTGACATCTCTCTGTTTTCCACTACCCCTTACCAGGAAGGTTCCTTCCAGTGCCCAAGGATGGCAGTGAGAAGATTCCCACCTCCTGTACCAGAGCATAGCCCTCCCATGAGAACCAGCCCTCAGCTGCTGCCAAACCAGGTCCTTGGGCAGAGGACTGCAGGATGAGTATTGCCTGAATTGGAATGGTGACATTGCAGCCATAAAGGCATGGGAGAGTAAAAGCTGAGAACAAGGACTTACAATTTTCTTATGCCCCCAACCTCACTTTTTTTTCTCCTGATCGAATTTACTTTGATAAAATAATGCAGGCAATATCCACCAAAGCTGAAGCCACCCAGGGAATAACAGTGCATGCAAAATGATGGCTCCAGAGCAGCACAAAACGTTCCTTAATGCAACATGTTTCCCCTTAAATCATCGTTAGAGTCTCCTCTCCTGGAGCAACCTCAGTGTATAGTGGCTGTCTCCTCAGCAGTGCCCTCTGGCAGAGAACAGGCTCTGCGTGCAGTGTCTTTGTCTAATTGCATTTTGGCAGAGCACAGCGAGGAGGAAATAGAGAAAATGAACCAGTTCATTCCATGGTCAAAACCTAACTGTGGCTGGAGACTGAGTCCAGTCCTTCCTGCTTTGCTGAACTGCCCTGCGTAGGATGCAAAATGCTGGCACTGTCCTGTGACTCTAAGTGAGCATTAAGGGGCAGATTTCAGTTAGCTGCTCACATTTGTGCTTATCCTCTGCTAATGGTCAACGTGACTGCAATTATTGCAGGCATGTACTTGATTGACTTTCTCACACAGGCTATTTGTTGAGACATGGAAGCTGGGCAGAGGCAGGAAAGAGCTACAGGACACAGGTACTTTTTGCTGACTAGTTAGGTGCATTTCTTGTAGGCTGAAGCTTTGCATGAATGTCCTTGGCCAACACTTGACAAGGCTTTTCTGCACCTCTGCATTTAAAGCACATTCAGCTCAGAAAGACAAAGCCATTAAAAATCATCAGACAGAGTTTCCCACCTTACATCTCAGGACACGAGCCCATGCTGGCACATCTAACCTCTCAATCACACTGTCAGCTTCTGCTTTCCTTTATGTCTTACTTTGTAAACCCTGCCCTACTCTGGGTGAGAGGCTAAAGCAGCTGGAAGGGTGCCTGCCCCTCTAACCTGTGCTGCAGGAAAGGGTTTCAGGAAAAGCACAGGCTCCTTTAGGAGATGGTGGATGCTGCTGCTTCTCAGGGGGAGGCTCCAGGAGCAGACAATCTGCCTTGCTGGGGCGAAGCGCCTGGGCTCTGTACTGGAATAGAACTGTGTACCGAGGCAAGGTTTTGCAGTGAGTTTACCAAACATACTGCAAACAAACTATGGGATGGCGATCATTTGTGCAGAGGTGATAAAAAATAACCTTTTCTTTGCTTCTCAGTAGCAAGGACACGCAGGCGGATGAGCCTGGAGCCTGCTTTCAAAAAGCAACTACAAATCATTTTTAAATCAGTGGGAGCACTCTGGAAAGACAAAGGTGGGACATAAAGCTAGCTTTATTTTTCACATAAAGCCAGTTTTATTTTTCACAATTTCCTACACACTGGCTGTGCTAAATCAGAGCCAGCACACGGCAGTTGCAGCAGGAGTACCCTCCCAAGAATAACGGTGTGGGAAGGGATCCAGCACAGCTCTAACACAACCCCGAGTCTTGCAGCAGTGCTCTGCTCTGTGGCAGAGCCTCAAAGCTTGCCGAGGAGAGGAAGAATGGGGAGTGTGGTCCAGAGGGGGCAAGATGGATTATCTTGTAGCTGACCCATTCTTCGTTCATCTCTGTGGCACCACATTCTTTGCCACGCAGGTCATAAAATTTCCTGTTTTGACAGTGGCATAATAAAGCTCAGAAGGGACTGAAGGAACAGATCCAGAAGTGTCAAAGGAATGTAGCTTACTGTGTTTGCACTAACGTTACAGTACAGTGATTATCAGGAGTTACACCAACAGGAAACTAAAGCTGAAAGGTTTGGTGGGATTTTTTGTTTTGTTTTGGGTTTTGCTGTTCTTTGGGTTTGTTTTGTTTTGCTTTGTTTTCCAGAGGATCAGGTAATACTTTTTCCTTTTGCAAAGTGCCTGCACATACCTTGAGACCGAGTTGTAATTGTTAACCCAGGAAGGAATGATTTCCTTGGAAATGAGCATGATTGCTGTGAAAGTCTCTGGCAGAAATACAGGCAAGAAAAATACAGCCTAGTATCAAAGCTGTCCGGGAAGACATGACTGAAATCATGGGTTTAATTTGTTTTGAACAATTTCTCATCTGGTAACATTTTTCCATCCTATTTGAATGGCTCTGGTGCTCTTACTGCATTCTGAAATTAACCTTCACCTTACGTGAACTGAGGAAATTTCATAACTGCATCCGTATGCATACAGCAGCGTTAGCTGCTGCTACTAATGGCAGTATGTAGTTCAATTTTCCTTGAAAAGCAACATAATGAAAACTGAAATTATACCAAAAAATGTTTAAAAATACATGTACCTCAAAGCAGCAGTCAGAAGCTCCTCTGGTAGTGGTATGCAGTTGTGTCAGATCCTTTAGGAGCACGCTGCACACAACAAAAGGCTGCACACAGCCAGACCTGACACTGCTATGAAATAATAAGGGGATTAAAGGTGCTCCTAAATGAAGTGACCCGACCAAGGCATGCTGCCAGGTGCCAGAGGGGCAGCAGACAAAACACAAGACTTAGGAGTCCCCATAGGGTAATCTATCCATGCGTGACACTGCCTCTGCCTGTATTTCACGCAGCGCTTCTTGTACAGAGACATCATAAACCCAACAAGAGGTGGGAGGGTTTGAACCCAGGCACCACAAAAGTCAACCTGATGCAGTTCCATACATGGGAACTGATTTGCCTCCCTCCAAGGGGAGTCAGGGCCAAGCTTTGCTGGAGCCAGCGAGGAGCAGCAAGGTGGTGAGTGTTTGCTCTGGGCCCAGGTGAGTGCCAAGTACAGTTGGGCGATACAGCAACACCCAAGAGAATGCACCTGCCACAACAGTCAGAGCAGGGCAGAGTGCCTGCTGGGCAGAAGACCTGGTTTCTCCTAGCCCTTGGTGACAGCAAAGCATTTACAAGTTGCCCATTATGCCTTTGAAATGAAGAATCCTTTTGTGGGGTGAGGGATCTGGGAAACCCTGGGAATGTGAGCAGAGAGAGTCGCAGAGCCTGGCCCTGGTGAGGTTTGAAGTGGAAAACATCAGCCTGATAGCTTTAGCTGCTTCATCAAGCTGAGGAAATGCTCACTCTAGAAATAACTATAAGGGATGGTGTTTAAACAGTTATTACACAGCTTATCATAGAATCATAGAATGCTAAGCTTGGAAGGCCCCTCAAGGATCATCTAGTTCCAACCTCCACGTCCCCAGATACCTGCCACAAGAAAATGGCAGCCTGCTTGGGGTTTTTTTTACTTGTGTCTTTGTGGGGGGGGTTGGGGTTTTTTTGTTTGGTTTTGGTTTGGATTTCTGTTTTTGTTGTTGTTGTTTGGTTGGGTTTTTTTAATTGGCACTGATATCTGTTCATTTTTATACACATGGTAGAGAGCCTGAGGGGCAGGTAGATGGCTTCCAGATCGTCTGTCCTAGAAGCTCACTGGAAATTGCTCAGTTCTCCTTTGCCCAATTACTTGATTCTCCAAATGCTGATGCTAAAGAAAGACATGGAATTTGCTCCAAGGCAGGCTTAACCTTTTCAGCCCAGGAACTCCAAAGAGAACTTTTTAAGCCAAATGCCCAAGTTTCATTAAGAGACATACACAGCAGTCAGGACTTGCCTATGTGGCCACTCAATCCCTGGCTGCTCAGTGGTGGTTTCCAGAGGGGAGTGCCAATTAGTGCTAATTGTGCAGGCATTTGTGGGTGTGTGGATGTGTGTCTAATGTGGGCCCATGTCTCCTCCTCAGACCATCACTCATGTCACACATGCCATAGCAGCTGTGAGGTGACCTGGAGATCACATCCCATATGCAATTCCTGGATCCAGCTGGGCCCATCCCCTAAATGACTATATAAATCCTAATAACAGCTAAAGATGACTCTGACAGGTATCCCCCAGGCTTTCCTGCTGCCCCCAGGGAGCTGCCACAGTGATGTGCTATCTCAGATGGTCCTCTGGAAAACCCCATGACAACGTGTTTGCCTCCACCCCATCTGACCCCAGAGGATGTGTCTGTCAGGACAGGGGTGAAGGGACAGCAGAGGGGCAGATGGCTACCCATCCCCTGCTCCTGATGAGGAGGAGATGACCTTCCTGATGGGCAACTGAGGAAGCCAAAAATGACCTAACTTTCCCAGTCACCCCAGGAAAGTCGCTGCCAGCCCCAGTAGGCAACTGGTACAGCCCTTCCTGGCAGGACACTGAGGTTTCCAGGCTCTTGGCACCCAGCAGTGGGACAGCATAACTACTTCAGGTGCTTGCTCACCTGCACTCAGCTCCTCACCACTCTGCCCTAATACAATTCAGTTTTGCTCTTCTGTTTGCTTTGCAAGTGTTCAGAGCACAGCCCCTGACAAAAGGCTGCACCCAGCTGAGCAGGACCGTTTGGAGCACACAGAGTGCCTGCCTCACCCTGCTTGCTCTGAAGGATTTCATCTCTTTTTGGTTCATTGAGAATGTCTGCAGATAACCTGGGAGCAGAGCCTGTAGCTTCTGCTGGGGTGTGCTGCACAAGCACACACAGACCCAAGCAGACACCAGCAGCTGTGCTTTTAAGGACTAAAGCTGAGGGAGTTCACAGCCAGAGGAGCCAACTTGCCATTGTCTCATTGCTGTTTCCTAGAATTAGACCCAGAATAAAATTATTTTGAGAAAAGGTTTCCCTTCAAGAGCATCTCGATGTGGTGCATTTTAAAGCACAATTCAGTGTATACTTCCACTGATCTTAGCACTTCTGCATTAAAGAAAGAAATAAATAAAAAGGCAAATTATAGCCTCCCCTTTGCACCAAAAATTTAATATATTAAAAGAAATGCTACTGAACAAAGTTCTGATGCAGTATCGATGTTGTCATCTCAGAGTGTATAATAAATTGCCTACAACTGTGTACTGCACACAGGTCATTAACTGCTGCTAGTAAAAGAGGTGAAGAGAATTTTTGCTGGAAGGGAGAGAGAATGCAGGCTGAAGAATCAACCCTTTTGCCTGAGGAAGACTTGCAGAAAGTTGTGGGCACTGAGTTATACTCTTTAGGTAGGGAGGACAAGATCCGGCAGAGATATTTGGGGGGGGTATTTTCTCCATGCTGCTGCAGCATCTCTTCTGCAGGGCGGTTGGAGCAAGACTTGGCAGCACTGTGCAGTCACAGGCAATGAAGCAGCTCCACCGCCTGGCATTTTCTAGAACTGCCTTTCTTCTGTCACTGGCTTCTGCACTGCTTGCTTTGGGTTTGGTTTGCTTTCCTTCGTTGTCTTCAGGGGAAATAAAAATAATTTTAAGATGAAGCTGTAAAAATGTGGGCAAGTGACAGCATCCAGCTGGCCCTTGTGGTCCATCCAGCAAGAGCTTCTGCCTCTGAACTAAAATCTTTGCTTTACAAGTGTTCCACTGTGCTGTGTTACAGCTCCTAAGATCTTTAGAAGTCACTGTCCCAAGGGATAAGAGTGAAGTGGGGAAAAGGATTTATTCTAAAAATACTTTTCTGAGATATATTTACTAAGACTTAGTTAAGAATTAGTTCTGAAATACAAAGCTATCAAAAAAAAAGAAAGAAAGAAAGAAAGGAAGAGAGGAAAAGTCAAAGACTTTGGTGAAGGGATTAATAAAGCCAGTGCCTTTATAGAGAACACTCAGCCAGAGCCCCTTACACTCTGGTTTCAAACAAAAATGCAGTGTGCAAGCACAGATTTGAAGCAGTAGGACACTCAAACCAGCCAAAATCAGCCCGGAAGCAAAAGAGCATAACCTAACCCAGACTCTTCCCACAATGGCACTTCCCAGGCACTCCCACGTTAGTGGAGTTGGGGCTTCTATTGTGCCCTTAAAGTCTTTGTTATTTCATTCCCTTCTGCGTTTCCCTGGGTTCATTAGCTCTGAATTAGTTGGTCTACTGCAGATGGGCAAACAGTGAAGACAGGAACTTGTCAGAGCTGTTTGGGAGCTCTGAGGGCTCCTGCTGGCTCTGCTTTCCCCAGGGCTCTCCACCGCTGCTGCCTTGCCTAAGGCTGTGGCAGAGAAGCGATCAAGGCAGGTCGGACGGCGATGGCATCCCCTCTGTCACCACCTCGTCGTCCTGCTGCCAACCCTCGCAGAATTTAGGGCTAAGCAGCTTCTCTCAGTCCCCTCTGCCCTTTGGGCAGCACAGGCACCGCTTCGCAGGGGAGCGATGTACAACAGGTCACAAGCAGCTGCTGACCTTGGAAGGGGAAAATCATAGGAGCATACCAGGTTGGAAAGACCTTCAGGGCTGCAGAGTCCAACCATTATCTAACTCTATCAAACCTGCTGCTAAGGCATGTCCCTTAGCACCACATGTCTGCATCTTCTAAACACCTCCAGAGATGAGGATTGAACCATCTGCCAGTGCTTGATGTGTGGGCAGGCTCAGATTCTGGATGCTATACAGGGAGAGGCACAGTGATGTTCTGAATGGACTGAGATGCTCTTCCTTTTCTAGCAGTGCTACTTCTAAGCCCCACTGTACATATGAGAATGTTTATTCCTCTATCAGCTGTGGCTTTAAAAGAGTATATCAGTGCTACAGACAACAGGTGGCTCTTTTTTCCTGTTTGCAAACTCAACCTGCAACAGCTAAAATCCCATGCAGAGCCCAAACCTACACCATAAGTGTTTCACTTGGCCTAGAAGGATATGTAGCATGAAGGCAAAGAGTGGAAAGAAGGCAATAGTCACTGCTGACAACAAACAAAACAGACTCTTTGGCTCCTTTTGTTATACAGCAGGTAGCATGCAGGCACTCATGGTTCTGCGTTGTTGTTTCTGTTCCTCACCCAGCCTTATTCCCATCCTCCCTGAGAAACCTCTGATTCCTTTTTGTTGTTGTCGTTGTCTTTTGTGGCACTCTTCAGGGTGAGAAGAAAGCAATACCAGTAGAAAAAACAAACAAAAAACCAACTCTTTATTTATGGAAACTGTACCAAACAATGCTTGTTCTATATTGTTGTTTCAATCTCCTGTCTCTCAATCTAGCTGGGTTTTAAAAACAGGACAGAAAAACAAAAGAAAAACAAGTTCTTAATCCTCCCATGAAGGCAAGTCAAAGAAAAAGAAGGGGTTTGATTTGAGGTTGCATCAGACTTCCAGGACTTTCCAAACCTTCCCAATTTCATTTATTTAAACCCAGTGAAATGAGCTGTGCAAAAATACATTCAAAGTCTCACCTTTTAAAGAACCAAAAATACCAGAAGCTTCTGCTAGCAGAAAATTCCTCTATTACATATTTGGCAGGGATGTGGCTGCACAGACAGATGACATGCCATTAGAGTCCATATAAGCAACCACTAGGGAAAGCACCTGCTGCAGTACAGAAGATGTTGTTAGAAATGCAAAGATCTGATTGAAAAGCAATTTATATTCCAAGCAAATGCATAATAAGGGAAGACATACTGCCCAGCACAGAGCTTCCTGCAGAGGAGAGTGACACACAGGAGAAAGCAGTTAATCCAGTGGAAATAATTAGACAAGATCAAGGGGAAAATATATTTGAAAATATAGAGAGCTTAGCAAAACCATGGATGAATTCAGCTTAATGAAATAGAGCAATACCTTAAACTGAGAAAGGGAGGGATGCTGAGGCCAATTCAGCAATGGGGCCTTGCTGTCTGGGTGGCTGTACCTGCCTATGGCTGAGTGAAATGAAGGAATGCAATTCTGGGTTTGTTTCAAGAATAAATGATATTGTAGTCTTCTTGTCCTTGCCATCCCTGTCTCTGAGAGGGGTGAGATAGAGGTGGCTCTTGCACTCACTTTTTAACCCAGCAAAACAGAGGAAGTTGAAGTCAGCCTTTGCTTTCTGCCCTATTTCTCTGCACTGATCAGATCTTGCTCCCCTGGATGTTCATAGGAGTCCTATTAAAGCTGGCAGGAGATTGAGTCAGACCCTGGAGTTACATGCACAGAAGTGGAACAGTGGTGAAGAAAAGAGCTAAAATTACCTGGTTTGTGCTGCTTAACCTATAGGCACCACAAGGCAAAACCCAGGCTGGGGAAGGGTGCTGTGAAGGTTGCCAAGCTGAGCACCTTCTCTCTTCTGGTGGGACAGAAGGAACTGACAGCAGTGCTTAGGGACAGGCTGTTGGGAAAATGAACAACTGAACCTATCCTGGCAAGACTATGGGAACTCCCTGAAAGAACTACTGATTGCTGGTGGCTCACCTTGTTCACTGTCCTGCTCTGGTGGGGTTATGCACCTATGCCATATGGCCAGGTCATGTGGTCACACTGACTTGTGATGAAACCCTGCTTAAACACAAGGGGCAGCTGGTGAGGGTGATGGAGACATGGGCAGATGTGAAGATGGAAATACTGAACAGAGACAGTTTGTCAATGGACTCTGTACTGCACCCACCAAGACTCAAAGACATCTCCAGATGAAGCACAGAAATGGAGAAGTTGCATACATAAGCATGCTCAGGTTTTGTGTCCTCACAAATCCACCCTTCACTTTTTAATCTGTGTATTCATGTAAATCAGAAGTGTAGGTGTGTAGCCTGCCACCAGGCCCTGCAGGGTGAAGCTGCATGAAGAAGCTCTGGGCAAGGCTGCTGGAGCTCACCAGGGGCTCTGTGATGCTCCCTGTGGTCTTGGGACCTGCATCAGCTGGACTGTAGCCTATGGAAGCATTCTGGCATTGGTATTTCTCCCCTAGGAACTGGAACATCACATGTGGGGCTGGATCTTGGTGCTTTCTGGGTGCTGCAGCACTGAAGGGTTTGTCTCATGCACAGCCTCCTGGCATCTCTCTGGTGCTTGTCTGCAGGGGGGGGGATTCACCCGGGGCTGTGACTAAGGATTTTTGCCTTTCCAAGGTCTGAAGCAGAGCTCCTGACAAGAATTTCAGTGGTCACTGGTGAGGTCCTGAATGCCTAATCAGAAGTGCTGTGCCAGGTAGGGGACTGTGGATTCCTCACCTCCGAGCGCTTCGCAAACAGAAGCAAGAAAAATGCTTCCCAAGGAGTAAGAGCAAGAACCTGGCTGCAATCTGCAAGTCAGAGAGGGACACAAAGAGTATTTCAGCTCCTTTGTGATTAGGAGCAGCCTGACACGTGGAAAACAACCAGATGAGGCAGACAAAGGAGCACTGGAAATAACAACCCTTAAAGGAGCACATCTGAAGCAGATAACTCTTCCAGTGTCTGCATCTGCCCGGTGAGTGCAGCACCCAATGCATTTCAGGGATAGCTCAGCAATGACTGAGTGCAACATTTAATTAAGTGATTATATAATCAACCCTCTGCTTTATGAAGCAATAATTCAACTCCCAAGTGGGTAAGCTGTGAGGCCGAAGGGTGGGCAGTTTGTCACTACCAGGGAATCTGATTACTGCTGAGGAAAACATAAGGACAATGACGTTATTGTGAAAATACTACTTTAATTAATATAAAATTAATGAGCTTTTTTTTAAATAAAAAAAAATCATAGCAACACACAGCCTGCCAGGGAGGTGGCACTACCTCTGTTTTCTGTGTGGAAATGGGTGTTATTTATGCCCACACAGAATGTGCTGGAAGTTAATGATGTCACATAGTCAATTTATTGAGGATAAAATTACAAGAGCCAATTTATCAGGGCATGATATAGTTCACTTGCTGGGGTATAAGTAGGTAAGAGATCCCATTTATGCTGTAAAGCAGAGAGCAGACAAAGAAACTTCATTGCTGGGAGGCCTTACTCTGACTTGTTAATAATAATTCCACTAAACCTGGGGTTCTACCCCCATTGAGCTGTGACTACACTTCTGCACAGTGCATGATGAGGATGATCTGATCAATAGTTGGTGAAAATCCACGTGGGATCAGCACTATATAGGAATTTGTATCAGCCACACAAGTTGCTGAACTGCCTTCGTTTTGGGCTCCCCAGTTGCAAAGGGTCAGGGATCTGCTGGAGAGGGTCCAGCAGAGGGCTGCAAGGATGCTGAGGGGACTGAGCACTGCCTGGTGAGGAGAGGCTGAGGGACCTGGGGCTGCTTAGTCTGGGGAAGAGAAGACTGAGAGGGGATTTAATAAATGTTTAGAACCATCTGAGGGCTGGGGGTCAGGAGGGGGGAACAGGCTCTGCTCACTGCTGCCTGGGATAGGACAAGGAGCAATGGATGGGAGCTGCAGCACAGGACGTTCCAGCTCAACACAAGGAGAACTTCTTGCCTGGAAGAGTCCCAGAGCCCTGGCACAGGCTGCCCAGAGAGGCTGTGGAGTCTCCTTCTCTGGAGCCTTTCCGGGCCTGTCTGGATGTGTTCTGTGTGCCCTGAGCTGGATTGTCTGGTCCTGCTCTGGCAGGGGGGGTGGACTGGATGAGCTCTTTGGGTCCCTTCCAACCCCTGACATCCTGTGAGCCTGTGAAGTAACACCTTGTGCAGACAGGACACCAGGAGGAGATAGGGAATGAGTTGCATTCATTTATACATGTCTGGATTTTGTTTACAGCTCTGTTTAGATTGCTTTGTTACAGATTTGAGCAGATCAGTGTAGGAATAAGCAGGGAGGGTGTTCATGAAAGACACTCAGAGTAATGTGGAAGGAAGAATGATTTGCTACAATACGAGGCACCAGGGATAGCAAAAGGAGAAAAGATCAAAAGGAGGATGAATTTGGGACATTAACTGGTTACAGGGGCAGGACAAAGTAAAAAGGAAAGCAGATGCACTAACCAGTGTGATTAATATATGCAGAGGGCAGCTTTCAGAGCTAAGTGAATAATGACTTTAAGAGGGTGTGGAACCTTTTTTTTCTGCTGCTACTATTGATTAGCATGAGGTAGGAAACCCATGAGCAGACTCAGCATTCCTGAGAGGTACCTGGGAAGATGCCCCACCTACTTTAAGGTATCTGGATGAAAAGAAAGAAAACGAAAGCCCAGAAAAGTCTGAGCACTGAATGTAGCCTATTGCAGTGAATCCTCCCTCCACCGTGGCACTAGGACATTGGGGCTGGGCTGCCACAGGCTGGACGAGTCAATGGACTGCATGCCATGGAATCATTGATCCCTTGCCTTGAAATAAAGCTTACAGGGTAAGCTGCTGGGGAAAATAGCACTAATACAGACTGAGGCTGGTTGCTAAAGTGAGGAGGAAAACTATTAGGTCACAATCATTTCATAGGAAAAGTGTTCTTAAGTGAGCAAAAGGAGTTTATGTTCCATGTGGAAGAATCCCAGCAGCACAGTTTCAGCTTATTAGTACTAAATTGACCACAGCAGATGAGTGCCACTGCTGTCAATGACCTGGCATTTCATAAGCACATTGGGGCTCAGTTTGGAACTATTTTACACACATAAAGACTGTGAGATGGAAGATGAAAGCAAGGAAATCTACTCAGCAGTTGCAGCTTCAAAGACTGCTGCAGAAGAGTGTTCTTGAGGGTGTGCACACAAGTACAATGAGATTTGCTTTGCTTCTGGGGTTTGTCTGCTGGCACTGAAACACCAGGCTTAAAGAGAGGGAAATCCTCAGGGCTGTGTACAACTTGCAAAGCAATGAGGAATTTAACTCTCCTGAGAGGAGACAGTGAAGGCATTTGAAAATGGGCAAGCAGCAACATGGATCAATGTAGCAGAAGGAGCTGGTGAAAGGGACAGGTCCCTTCTGTCACAGCATGGCCCAGGGGTTTTCTGCACTGCATCCCAGAGGCTTCCTGCAAGAGCTAGCCTCTGCTCTGGGTGCTGGGGCTGTGGGGCAAGGTCAGGCAGCATTCAGCTGGACCTTGCTTTGAGTCCAGGACATCACAACTACCACAGCACTGGGTTCTGAAGTCATACTGCAACAAAAGAACCATCCTGCAAGTTGTGGCCTCTGGTGAGTGCTCTGCTAGCTTCTTTAATGCAGGTGCAGCAGACCTGCTGGGTAGGCCACCAGGCATGATGATCCCACAGCCCTTGGTCAAAACAGTGATATGATTGTGTCCCTCCATCTCTATCTGTAGTGCTGTGTCTATGTGCCCATCCTCAGCCAGACAGGTGGCTGCACAGGTGATTCTGTATCAGGTGAAGATCAGCTACTACACCATGACCTAGATAAAACAGAGGGTAACTAAGGGAGCTGGGGTTCCTCAGCTTGAGAAGAGTAGGCTGAGAGGTCACCTCAGCAATGTTTATCAATATGTGCAGGGTGAGTGCCAGGAGCTGGAGCCAGGCTCTGCTCAGTGATGCCCAATGACAGCACAAGGGGCACTGGGTGGAAGCTGAGGCATAGAAAGTCTCATTTAAACATGAGGAGGAGTTTTTCCCTGTGAGGGTAACAGAACTCTGGCACAGGCTGCCCAGGGGAGTTGTGGAGTCTCCCTCTCTGGAGATATTCAAACCCACCTGGATGCATTCCTCTGTGATCTGGTGTAGGAGATCCTGCTCTGGCAGGGGGGTTGGACTGGGTGAGCTTTGGAGGTCCCTTCCAGCCCCTGACACTGTGATTCTGTGAGATTTCTGTGATGCATTGCAGCATTCTTTGTGGTTTCTGGGTTGTGTCAGAAGCTAAGCACAATCTCCTCCATCTAAGTCCTATTGCCAATGTCGATTAAACTCTGTGCTCAGCGAATCCAGACTTGAAGTTTTGACATTCAGAGGATTTCAGTTGCTACAGTGGCAACCAAACAGCCAAAGCAGAATTGGTTGGAGACTGCAGGGCAACACAGAACAGATTCTGATGCAGGTTTCCAAGTCCTGACAAATATTATCCTGTCAAGACAAATATCAACCTGCCATCCAGACTATCAATTAACAGCACACACCAACACCAAAGAACAGCAGCTACTTCCATGTTCTTCCTTCTCAACAGTTTCACAAAAGCTCTGAATTTTTGACTCTCATATTAACATGCACCCAGCTTCCCAGATACCACATCCAACAATCTTAATGATGGCTGCTTTCAGAACTCCCAGGGGAATTTGTATGCAATTAATGTTCTCCTCCTCTGAATAGAAACCTAGAGGTTTGCAAAACACACCATATGTTTGTCAGTTTGCCAATGAATCAAGATGTTTTTGCAGCCTTCTGAGTTTCAATAATTAATGGCAATGTCTAAAACCTAAATCACAGATCAAGGGCTCAGAACAGAAGTTTTGGCATGTCCAGAGTTGTTCAGCATCAGCAGAGTGAGACATTTCAGGTGAAAATTTAAACGTTTGTACAAAGTTCCTTTTTCCCTTTCCCTTACCTGAATCTCCCACAGCATCACCAAGGCTCTTTCCAAGACACCTGACACGTTGCTGCAAATGCCTTTACTTATTATGCAGAGTAATGCTGTTGCCAGGCCCTGGTCTTGAGCACCTGAATATTCACTGTTCCACTGCAACCTGCCCAGGCTGACTCGATCTTAGTGAGTGAAGGATGTCTGCTGGTTTACAGGTCTGCAAATATACTTCATTCCCATCAAATGGCTTCTGCTTGCTTTATCAGACTGTGTGCTGGTTTGAGGCTAATTGGAATATTTTAACGGAGAAAATTATGTTATAGGCTGTGAAAAGCAAACAGTGGTGAGGTCTGCTGCACTCATGGGCTTGCTGAGATGTGTAAGAACAAGAACAGAAACATAGATAAGACACTCAGAGAGTCTCTGCCTCTCTAGCTGCTGGCTTGGTCTGGACTGGTCTGGCTTGGTCTGGGGTGGGGAGAAGGTGGAAGGGTGGTTGGGAGCCCCTCCTGGGGACTCTGATGTCTGGGAGGGGAATTGTGTTTCTGTATTAACTTGTCTATGTCTGTAACTATTCCTGTCTGTTGTGTATATCTCTGCTTGCACATTGTGCTGAGCTGTAAATAGAGCTTCAGTCCTTAACTTCCAGCTGGCTGAGTCTAGTCTGGGGGATTTTACAAAGTGGGGGGGGGGGGGGGGAGGGGGGCGGGGCCAGGGAACTCCCAAACCATCACAGACTGTTAGCAACCAATTAACACAACCAAGGTAAGCAAAGAAAATAAATGTTAGGTCTGAAATTTGTGCTCAGGAGCAGCAGGGCTCATTTTTATCAGCCATCTTTTTTCACTTAACTGCTTGGCAGCCTGAGCCAGAAGAGAGCACTTGGTGTTAATACATCATACACTTCCTTCCTTCTGAGAGCTCCTCTACTTCCACATTGCACATGAGCATGCCTGCCCCAGTGGTGACTTTATGGGTAGGTTGCTTTTCTTTTAGGTGATGATTTTGCTCTTTGCCTTACTACTAAAAGTCTTTTCCTTTTTACCAGTTCTCAGCTGATCTGACCTATTCTGGGTGTCTGACAAAGGAGAAGGAAATTCCTGAAGCGGAGGCTGACTACAGCCTCTTTTTTTTTTTTTTTTTTTTTTCTCTTTCCAAAGCAGAAATACTTCAGGAAGTGTTCTAATAATAATCATAACATCCTCAGCACTTCTGCTTCAGCTTGAAATGGGTTACTCTTTAATTTGGTCAGTATCATACCCATTTAAATATATAGAATCATAGAATGGTTTAGGTTGGAAGGGACCTCAGAGCTCATCCAGTTCCAACCCCCTGACATAGGCAGGGACACCTCCCACTAGAACAGGTCACTCAAGGCCTCATCCAACCTGGTCCTGAACACCACCAGGGAGGTTGTGGAGGCACAATCCTATGCACAGCTCCAGGCTGGGTGGGGAATGGCTGAGAGCAGCCCTGAGGAACAGGACCTGGGGGTCTGGGGTGAGGAAAAGCTCAAGATAAGGCTGCAGTGTGAGTGCAGCCCAGACAGCAACTGTGTGCTGGGCTGCAGCAAGAGCAGTGTGGGCAGCAGGGCAAGGGAGGGGATTCTGCCCCTTTGCTCTGCTCTCCTCAGACCCCACCTGGAGTCCTGTGTGCAGTTCTGGAGCCCCCAGCACAGGAAGGACATGGAAGTGTTGGAGTGGGTCCAGAGGAGGCCACCAAGATGCTCAGAGGGCTGCAGCAGCTCTGCTGTGAGGACAGGCTGAGAGAGTTGGGGCTCTGCAGCCTGGAGAAGAGAAGGCTTCCAGGAGACCTTGGAGTGGCCTTGCAGGATCTGAAGGGGGCTCCAGGAAGGCTGGGGAGGGACTATTGACAAGGGCTTGCAATGCCAGGACAAGGGGCAATGGGTTTGAACTGGCAGAGGGGAGATTGAAAGTGGATGTTAGGAGGAAGTTGTTTGCAGTGAGGGTGGTGAGACACTGGCACAGGTTGCCCAGGGAGGTTGTGCAGCACAGAAGCACCCAACTTGATCTCCGATTGGGTGACTCTGTGCTCCACAACCTCCCTGGAGGGGTTCAGGACCAGGCTGGATGAGTCCTTGAGCAGCCTGTTCTAGTAGGAGTTGTCCCTGCCTATGGCACACAGGGGTTGGAACTGGCTGAGCTTTGAGGTCCCTTCCAACCTAACCCATTCTATCATTCCTTCTCTGGAGACATTCAAAACCTTCCTGGATAAGTTTCTGTGTGAGCTGCTCTAGGTGATCCTGCTCTGGAAGGGAGGTTGGACTGGGTGACCTTTGAAGACCCCTTCCAACCCCATGCATTCTGTGTTTCTGTGACCCTTTCCATTTCTGGAGTAAAACCAGCCCCTAGCAGCGTGCAGCATGGCATGTAGAACAACAGAGACTGGAGCTGCCAGGGGACTTTATGGGCAACAGCAGAGATCAAACCCTGTCATGAGAAGTGCAGCATAACAGTAAATGATCAGAGGCATTTCATTATGCAGTCTCTCTTTCCTTTTAAAGATGACACTGTCAGCAGCAGCAATAAAAGTTTCTGGCTTGAGCCACCTCTGCCTGTTTCTGGGGTTCCTGCTATATGACTACTTGGTTGCAGTGTGTTCTTTGCTGAATTGATGTAGCAGCACTAATGGAGTGCCCAGTAAGGGGGGTGGGGGGAGGTGTTAATGCTAAATATGGTTTGCATCAATATGGTTTATTGCAGCTGGAAGCTGGCAGCAGAAATCCCAATACAGATAACATCTAAATCCTATTAAGCCTCAATGTGAGGCAGTATTCTTGAGATACAACCTTGGCTGTGGCAAACACAAGGTTTTCTCTGAAGATTCACTGTCTCTCTCATGAAAGCTATATCCAGCCCATCTCTACATGGGCATTTTAACCCAATTTTAATCCAAGAAGTTTTAGTTTTGCTTTTGACAGTCCACTTTTCAGCTCCACAAAAATAGTAAAGAAAAATCATAGAATGGTAAGGTTGGGAGGGACCTCAAAGATCATCTAGTTCCAACCCCTTGCCCCCTCCCTTCCATTGAGAAAAAAGATGGATTTGGAAAAAAAAAAAAATCCAAAGCAAAATCACAGCAATTATTCCCTAACTGAAAAAAATAAAATAAAATAAATTGTCTTTCAAAGAAAAAAATGGGAAATTTGAGTAACATGCCTGTCCAGTACTCATAACTACTTTTAATCCAAGAAGTTTTAGATTTGTTGTTGACAGATCAGTTTTCAGCTCCACAAAAATGGTAAACAAAAATATCTCCCTTCCATTGAGACAAAAGATGGATTTGGGAAAAACAAAAAAATCCAAAGCAAAACCACAGCAATTATTCCCTAACTGAAAATAAAAGAAAAGAAAAGAAATTATCTTTCAAAGAAATGGGAAATTTGAGTACTGTCCAGTACTCAAAACTACTTTAGCTGGAAGTGATGCAGTGACTGCTGCATGCTGTATCCAGTGGCCCCAGACTCCCCATTAGAAGGCTCTCAGCTGCCTGCCTCTTTGCTGCCTGCAAGATGCCTTCCTGGACTTCTGAAATGCATCTTGGTGTTCATGGGGTTCTCAGGCTAGGCAGGATGCCTCAGAGAAGGCTAAGGGCATGGAGAACCAGCACTAAAAGACCACAGGGAAGAGGTGAGAGCAGAACAATTCTGACCAATAAAAACCCCAAAGCAGCCCCCAAAAGAGCATTTTGCACTGAACATTGCCCACTCAAAGGGATGGTGATCTTCACTCACCTTGCAGGAGCTCCAGCAGAGCACCATCTGCTTTCCTACCAGCTAAGCCTCTCCCCTGCTCTCTCTGCTGAACTTAGCAATCATCAGAATCCCTGGGGCTGAGGAAAGCTTTGGATTTCCCAGCCAGGGAGCATGAGCTCAAACATCCTCTCAACTCATCAACCAGGGCTCCCAGGGCTGCTGGGGTCCCAAGGGCAGAACTGAGCCTCACAGAAGGAAGCCAGGGAAGAGGTGCCTTGTGGATATCAGAGCCTGAACTCTCTCAGGGATGTTTCCTCCTGAAGGCCTTGAAGAGACATTTTTGATAGTTTTATAATTGTTTCCTCCAAGAAAATCCCTGCTGAGGGGAATTTCTTACGTTGTGTGAGCTGTTTTTTCAGTCTGAATTTCCCAGAGAATGGAGAATCCAGCTTTGGTCTGGGTTCAAACAGGAAAATATATTTCAAAGTAAATTTTTTTTAAACTTTAAAATGAGTCAAAGTTTATAATGTCTGCTTCTATAATTTTTCTTCAATCATAGCTGAAAATCACCATGGGGCAGAGAGAAAATAGAGCTGAACACAAAGACAAGAAGCCTGAGACCTTCTCCTGTGGTAGAGAAATCTGTTGCTGTACAGCCACCATCAGGACTCTTAGGTCATCCTGTTCTCATCCTCTGTGCCTGAGAACCACCCACAGCATAAGGCAGTCAGAAGCCAATACCTACAGCAGGATGTTTGCCTGCCACAACAACCCCTTGAGGCTTCAGGTACCCACAACCATAAGCCTACTTTAAACTTATGCTTAGGTCTGATCCAGGCCTTCAGCTTGTTAAAAAAGAAGTTATTAGAAGCTTGAAAATAAATGAAGAGAAGTGAGAGAAGTTGGAAGTGAATTGTGAAAGCAGCCTGAACATAAATTGTCCACAAGGTCCACTCATCCCACGTAACTGAGTTCTGCAAACATGACCCCATCAGAACACTTCCTTTGTGTGCCTGCTGGTGTTTGAGAGTTGTGAGGCCTCTCAAATTCAGCAGAACAGTTTAGCAATTCAAACAGGACATGGTCAGTGCCATCTTGAGGAAGAACTGGGAGAATGTGCCAGCCCTTACTGCATGCCACTGCACAAAAATGGGCAAAGGCAGGCAGGCATTGCCAGAGTGAGAGGAACAGCAAACTTGTACTCTGCAGCTGGAAGAACCACAGAAATGCTGTCACCCTGCAAATGCTGTCATACGTGCTAAGTGCAAGAATGTGTTTGGCAGTGACACAACTGCACCACAACACTGGGAAGCAGCTCTGTGCCTGGCCCAGTAATAGCAGTCCACTGTTGTGTGGTGCTGCCAATGGTCAGTAAAAGAGCCACTACAGAGGCAGTCGCTGCAATTGTGAGGCCAACTCCTCCCCAGGGAAGGAGCCTGCCACAGACTCCTCCATGGGAGCAGCCTGATGCTCCCAGGGCAGCGGGAACAGCAGGTGAGGAGGAGAGGCCCTTCAGAGCATCCTCCAACAGTGATGGCTGCTGCTATGGCAACAGCAGCTATGTGGGAGAGGAGAGAGGCACCAGCTGTGGCTGGGTGATTGGTTTTCCCCCTATTTTCAGCAGAACTGCTCAAATACAGCACTGTGCTGCTGGGTTCAAAGGACAAAAGGGCAAATGCCCCTTTGCCAGCAGTGCTGCTCAGGCTCTGCCCACAGGCTGTGGGTACCAGTAATGCCACTCGAGCACAGGATACTCCCAGTCCCCACTAGTCCCTGAGCAACCTTGCATCATTTTCACTCATTTAACACAATTCTTCCTTGTTTTCTGTAGACATGAGATAAAAGGAATCACTAAAGTGCCCCCAGAGCTGTAATCTGCAGAGCACAGGCAGGGTCTGCTCTCAGCTGCACCAGCAGACTGGTATAGCTTCAACCCCACTCCAGATTTAATTTCTTATAATCAAATTCTTCTGCCCTGGAATTTTTGGATCAAACTGAACCCCTGGCGTGACACCTCTCATCCTAGCTGTGATCACTTAGGAATTTGGTGTGCAAGTCTCAGCCAGGCTTCATTCATTCTTAAAGGCACCTGCAGAAGGTGAGTTACCCACAGATAAGGAGACGACTCCTGTTCTGCTAATGCAAGTCCTTAGCTCTGGATAGGATAAATTGCCCCCCGAGGGCAACAGAGAGTCACTACTCAACCAAATTAAAGTGCAATATTCAAAGCCTAATGTCTGATGAAGTGACTCTCATCTGCAGAGTAATGCTGCCTACAGACCTACTGAGTCTCATTCATCTCACACAATTTACTCCCATTCCTTGCTCCCTGCAGCTGAGCCAAGCGCTCGCATTTTCAGAGCTGTGCTACAGCCTCTCGCCTCATCTGCTCGGGGGTCCCATGCCAGACACAGCTAAGGGCAGCCCTGCCTCCTCGTTGCAAGATGCCAGTTTCAAAATGCAATCTGTTCCTCCCAGACAGAAATGATCTGAGCAATGTGATTAGCAATTGTAGCTCTAAGGCACATTCTGAGCTCTGCTCGGAGAGTCCACCGCAGCTCCAAGAACCCATTCGGTGCATTTACCAATTACCATGCAAAGATGGGTAAGAAACCTTTTGCTGTTTGGAATCAGCAAATGAAATCAAGACAACTTCCATCTTTATGAGTTTCATTTGATTTTCTTGTACTCCAGATGAACTCCCAGCCCCCAAACCAGAAGTCACAAGTGATTAATATATATATATTCTACTGAAAGCCACCAAGGGCACTCAATTCAATCTGCGGTGCTCTCTTACTCACCCCCCACACATAAATGGTCTGAAGCCTGTGCAAGGCTTCCCATTGCAGCCTGAAAGCTATTAGTGCTGGTTAGAGAGTCACAGAATGATTTAGCAGAATTTTAAATGACTGCTGCAGCAGTGAGCTCCGTGCTGGAGACCAGACACTGTTCTTGCAAATGCGTTTGGAAAAAAGCTGATGAATTTCAAGCTGTTTGACAGACCTTTTAGTGTTGTGGGGGTGTTTTTAAGGGTCCAAACTCATGCACATGCACATTACCTTTTAATGATTTGCCACCAAACTTCCTGTTTCAGTGACTGATGGTGTGCAATGCAAATGTTGCTCCTTCCGACCTCTCCCCTCAGCTGTCTGTACCAGCAGTTGCCGTGCAAATGAATGTTCTCAGAGGGGTCACAGGTCTGCTAACACACCAAAGGGCACTTCCAGTAACGAGTGGTGGTTGTACATCAGGTATATAGCCTGAAGCTGGGCCAGGGGAGGGTTAGGTTGGATGTTAGGAAGCTCTTCCTCACAGAAAGGCTGATCAGGCGCTGGAATGCGCTGCCCAGGGAGGTGGTGCAGTCACCATCCCTGGAGGGCTTTATGAAAAGATTGGATGTGGCACTCGGTGGCATGGCTTAGCTGCTGCCTGGTGTTAGGTCATAGCTGAACTTGATGATCTCAGAGGTCTTTTCCAGCCTCAGTGACTCTGTGGTTTTAGTGTGTATTTGTTCCCACTCCCCAGCTTGCAATGCTAAGTACCAGATCATGCAGTATGGAATATCCCTTTGGTCAGCTGGGGTCTGCTGGCCCAGCTGGGTTCCCACTTTTAGTGCAGCCCCAACCTCCTCACTGCTGATAGGCTGAGGGGTGGTGCAAGAAGGGAAGAGGCCTTGATGCTTCAGGAGCACTGCTCAGCAATACCTGAAGCATCCCTGTGCTATCGACACATTTTGTCATCACAAGTCTAAGCCATAGTACCATACAAGCTACTCTAAAGAAAACTGACTCCATCTCATCCCATACCACGGTTCCTGAGATAGTAAGAGTTTGATTGCTTGGGTTGTTGGGTGTTTTTTTTTGAGGGGTAGGTGTAATTGGGTTTTGGTTGTATTTTTCCCCCCAGTCATACGTTCATTTAACTTTTATTTTGCTCTTCCCCTCGATCCTCATGTGAAGAGGAGCAATTAACAGATCCACCACCTTTCACTTTCCCACTGGGCCACACACCAAACAGCAGAGCTGATGGAGAACCCTGAGAGGCTACCCAGAGGGTTCCAAATTGGCATTCAGTTCATTATTCACGAATTTCAGCAGCAGCCTGTGGCTGTTACAGAGCAAATACTTTTTATGGACCCTCAGAAAAAGTTTCAGCAGGTATAAGATCCACAAACTAATCAACCTGCCAAAGCTGTTTCTCTCAGACCCTGGTCTCTTCTCTCAGCAGCTTCCCTCTGAAAATCCATTTCCCACTTTCTGCATCCTGCTGCCAATACTAAGTTTGGGGATTTATTTATTTATATTTCCTAAAGCAGTGTCAGCTCCAAGAGTTGTAGCTATCAGGTCATTTTTTATGGACAATGTAGTGGAGTTGTCAACAAGAACAGATGTGTGGGAGGGTTGAAGAAAAGGCCAGGCACCTAATGCAAGAAATATATGGGTCCTTTCCCATGAGCCAAGCCTGAAATCTCCTTGACACTTCACAGGCATTGCTGGCCACAAAGAAGCTGTGTGCATATAATTGGAGCAAAAGGCTTCAGAGGGCTGCTGGAAGAATCCCTAAGCTACAGTAACTGCTCTCTGCTTTTGTCCTGTGCATGCACACATACTCAAAGTGGGACTGGGAATGGCATCTGAAAAACTGCTGCTGCCAGTTGCATTAACTGAAGCACAGCTCTTGGAAGAAAAAAATACAAACCAAACCCCAGAAATGTCATTTGCTGACATTGTCATTCCCTGCTGTCCAGTCAATAAACATCTCTGTCACCATGGGAGCAGCTGCCATGGTCCAAAGCGTGCGGCGCAGAGGTACCTGAGGGAATGAGCAGGTATCTAACTAGCACTTCATGTTGTGTCTCTCCTGTAAGTAGTCACACTTTGATTATTATTTTTTTCCCTCTCTTTTACAAAGGGCAGACCATACCCTATGCAAAAAAGCTTAAATACTTGCTCCACATGCTGCCTCTGCTCTGCCTAGCACTTGCTCCATCTCCCCATGCCAGGGAGGGATGAGCACCTGCCTCCTTTGCGCATCTAAAAGGCACCTCCAGGGACTCTGCATTTGTTCTTCTCGTCTTATTCATCAAAGACAGAAAGGCATTGCCACGAGCAACATAACCCATGTATTGATCCTGCCCTCACTGTGCAGGCAGTCACTGGAGCTGTGACAAACACTTCTGCTCCTGCTTACAGGGCTGCAGACAAAACCCATGGAGTGATTCGTTTGAAGTCCAGAACTCTGGGAATGCTCACTGGAGAAGACTTGAAGGTTTTGGCAGGTGGTATCCTTCTGCAATGCTTTTCAGTAGTGCAAAACAACCCCAAATTTCAGCTGTGGGGAAAAAAAAAAAATCCCTTTCCTTCTAGAGGTAGCAAATTTAAAAATGATTCTTTCCTCCTGTACAATTTCTTGCTGCTCTGTGCAAACCTGGGAAGTCAGAGACGCTGGCTGAATGTTGGCAAAAAGCTGGTGCAGCTTTTGCTTTCACTCTACTCCATTTCCCAAAGTACTTTTGGTCTCTCACTTTCAGAAACATTCAAATCCATTGAGTTTAACTGGGTTTTTTTTGTTGTTGTTGTTGTTGTGGTTGTTTTTTTATCTGTTGTTTGTTTGTGTTTTTTTTTTTTTAATAAAAAAAAATTGCACACTTTTTTCCCTAGCTTGTGATTAGGAACTTCTTGCTTATTTATAGACCCATTTGTTGCCTAAAAGCATTTCTTTTACATAATTGCTTCTTCAGACTGTTTGCTTGTGTTGATCAGAAAATGTATTTTGGAAGATTAGATCATTTGTACTTGAGCAAATCTGGGCAATAACTCAACTAAAGCAAGGTCAGTTTAAGTGAGCACCATATCTAGCACAGGGATAAACCTATTAAATAAAAATCACTACATCTAAGACTGCTGATCATGTACTTGCAGTGGAAATTGTCCAATGAAGATACTTCCCATTTCCTAATTTATGTCAATGCTACAGAGATGAGAGGATATTCCCTTTAAAGTTAAAAGGTGGTTAGTACATATTAGGAGGTCAAATAGGAACTGATTGCCATTTGGCAGGAAGTTAATGCAACTTCTGTCAGTCACTGTAAATAGTCAGTGGCTGAATGCTTAAAAAAAAAAAAAGAAACAGAAAAGTAAATAAAACCAAACCCAACAGCTGAAGAGTGGTAAAGAAACCAGCCAAAGAAACCAGTTGGGGTGATCTCACTGCTGTATCTTAAAGAACCTTATGAAATAGGGTGATTATATTTGGAGCATCTATGATTTGAGGTTTCAAACACCATGATAATTCTGTCCATAATATTGGAGTTTCAGTTGTGCACAAACAAAACCACAATTTCAGATGTATACCTCAGGCCTGCAGACTTTGTACAGGTGCTTAACTTTGCATGTGAGGGTGGCTCCACTGAAGGCAGAGCTGTCCTCCTCTGCTGCTCATCAGGGTCAAATTGGTCTTTAATTTCTAATAGTCAGAATCTGTTGATAACGATGATGCTGGATAAATGATTTGCAGATTTGTTTGTAAAATGTTCCCCCCCCCCAAATTACCTACCTGAATTGCACAGTGCTGTCTTTGCTTCTCCAGTGGGTGTCAGATATGAAATTGGTGGATGAGAAGCTCAGTAGGAGCTGCCAGTGTGCACTTGCAGCCCAGAGAGCCAACTGTATCTGGGCTGCATCAGAAGTGTGGCCAGCAGGGCGAGGGAGGTGATTCTCCTCCTCTGTTCTGCTCTGCTGAGACCCCACCTGGAGTAGCCATCCAACCACCCTGGCACATGCTGGATGTGATGTGTGGTGTGGCACTGATTGTGACAGGTTGCAGATGTGACCATCCCAATCCATCCCACCTGTCATTTGCTGTGTGATGCTGTGGTTACCTTCTACAGAAACAGTTCCTCTTGACCTCCCAAGACATGGCAGCTAGCACTTTGCCCCAGTAAAACCTTGTGTTACTTGGGAAAGTGCCAAGAGAGGTTTGTTTGCTTTGGTTTTGTTTTTTCCCACAGAGAGGCTGTGTGGTTTTCCTATACTTGGTTCATCAAGAAAGGATAAGTCATAATTTGTAAGCTAAATTGAGTTTAAATAAATTTTCGTGATGCATTCTGCTTCAAGGATGCTCTAAAACGTATCACTTAAAGTTAGCATTCGAAGCAAATGCTATTAGGAGGGCATGAGGTAAACTCATTTAGTTGCTCAAATTGTATAACACAATAAATTAATATGGTAATGTATCTTCAGAGACCAGCAGCAGATAATAGAGGTGAGCAGAGGTTTTCTGGCTTGGCGTTGGAAAGGCAAAAAGTAATTTATCATTCTGTTGTGCTTTTGGAGGGAAGCATGTCTCATTTCTTCTGATTCTGCCTTTGAAATCCTCTCAGTTTAATTTTTGGGGGATTTGAGGCTTTGCTTTCTTTTAATTACAGATGGAGTGTCCATTGAATTCAGCCATGCACAGCTTGCCCTGCAGAGGCAGCAAGCATCAGACACTGCCAATTTCAACCCTGCACTTACAGGCTTTAGGGGTCTGCAGTAAACTGGGATTTGCCTTTCTTGGACCCCACTCAGCTCACTTCTGCAGCTAGCATTAGCAGGGCATAAAATCATAGACTCAGAGAATACATTAGGCTGGGAGGGACCTCTAAAGGTCATAGAATCATAGAATGGTAAGGTTGGAAGGGACCTCAAAGCTCATCCAGTTCCAACCCCCTGCCATAGGCAGGGACACCTCCCACTAGTACAGGTCACTCAAGGACTCATCCAACCTGGCCTTGAACACCTCCAGAGAGGTTGTGGAGCACAGAAGCACCCAATGTGATCTTTGATCTTTGATCACGTTTGGTGCTTCTGTGCTCCACAACCTCCCCGGGCAACCTGTGCCAGTGTCTCACCACCCTCACTGCAAACAACTTCCTCCTAACATCCAGTTTCAGTCTCCCCTCTGCCACTTCAAACCCATTCCCCTTGTCCTGCCATTCCAAGCCCTTGTCAATAGTCCCTCCCCAGCCTTCCTGGAGCCCCCTTCAGATCCTGCAAGGCTACTCTAAGGACTCCTGGAAGCCTTCTCCTCTCCAGGCTGCACAGCCCCAACTCTCTCAGCCTGTCCTCACAGCAGAGCTGCTGCAGCCCTCTCAGCATCTTGGTGGCCTCCTCTGGACTGACTCCAACACTTCCATGTCCTTCCTGTGCTGGGGGCTCCAGAACTGCACACAGGACTGCAGCTGGGGTCTGAGGAGAGCAGAGCCAAGGGGCAGAATCCCCTCCCTTGCCCTGCTGCCCACACTGCTCTTGCTGCAGCCCAGCACACAGTTGCTGTCTGGGCTGCATGAACACTGCAGGCTCATGTTGAGCTTTTCCTCACCCCAGACCCCCAGGGCCTGTTCCTCAGGGCTGCTCTCAGCCATTCCCTACCCAGCCTGGAGTTGTGCTTGGGATTGAGCCTACCCACCCCTGCAGTAAGCAGGGACATCTTCAAGTAGATCAGCGTGCTTAGAGTCCCACCCAACATGTTTCCAGGGATGCAGCTTTCACCATATCCTCTGGTCAACCTGTATCAGTGCTTCATCACCCTCAGCATAAAAAATGTCTTCCCTCTATCCAGTCTAAATTTCTCCCTTTTCATTTTAAATCATCACCCCTTTACTGTCCCAAGAGACCTTGCTAAAAACCCTCATTTAAGTACTGATAGTCTGAAATAAGGTCTCCCCAGGAGCCTTCTCCTCTCTAGGACATGGAAGGAATATAATAATGGTGCTTATTTTTTTTGCTGCTGTGTTCAGCATTGGGGTGAGACTCCAGCTACAATTGGTGGGCTGTGAATAACCTCACTCCTTTTCTTTATGGCCACACAAATACACATTATGTCTTTATTACTTACATGCATTGTCCTACATAAGCCCATTTTTAATTAATAGAAAAGAAGGCCCTTCTGACCTTACCCACAGGAAAGATTGCCTCACTGGTGCTAACCATAAATTAAGCTAACCCAGCCTGAGTGTCCAATGCATTTCTCTCAGGTGACATTCACTCAAATACTCCTGCTGCACAGGAAGGACACTGAACTGTTGGAGTGGGTCCAGAGGAGGCCACAAAGATGCTCAGAGGGCTGCAGCAGCTCTGCTGTGAGGACAGGCTGAGAGAGTTGGGGCTCTGCAGCCTGGAGAAGAGAAGGCTTCCAGGAGACCTTGGAGTGGCCTTGCAGGATCTGAAGGGGGCTACAGGAAGGCTGGGGAGGGATTATTTACAATGAAAGAATGAGGGGCAATGGGTTTAAAGTGGCAGAGGGGAGATTGAAATTGGATGTTAGGAGGAAGTTGTTTGCAGTGAGGGTAGTGAGACACTGGCACAGGCTGCCCAGGGAGGTTGTGGAGCACAGAAGCACCCAACGTGATCTTTGATCACGTTGGGTGCTTCTGTGCTCCACAACCTCCCTGTAGGTGTTCAAGGCCAGGTTGGATGAGTCCTTGAGTGACCTGTGCTAGTGGGAGGTGTCTTCAAAGGAGCTAAGTGGAGAAGGAAATAAAACATCTACAACAGAGAATAAAAGCTGCTGTACAAACACATTCAAATTAACCTTACTAATTTGTCTGTGTAATTAGACAGCCTCTTTGGTTTTACTTTTGCTTCTTTAACTTCAAGCAGGGTGCAGCAGCAGCAGTATGCATTATTTTGCTGTGGCTTAGGTATGCTCAGCACTGGCAAACAGCAGCCATCCCCTCTCAAACGAGCTGTCAAATACTGCTCCTTGTTTGGTGGTGACATCCTATGGGCTACATCATAGCTACAGGAAGCCTAAGCAATTATGCTCCTAAAATGAAATAAGAGCTCTATGGTGCCAGGGGCATAGCTCATAAAATTAATTACAAGGCAAGTTTACATATTGAAGTACCAGTTTATGGAGGGACTAATACCTTTTGATGAGACTTTGATAGGATATTGCTCACAAAGATCATTTGCAACTGGCTCCTCGGACAGTGGCTTGCACCTCACAGCTGTACGTCCCAGCTGTCACCCAGGGCCTGCCCCTTCCCTTTGTTAACTGCAGACAAAGATGCCCAAGCATACTGCAAAACCATCACCCATGCAGAGAGCACAGTGCTCTGTAGCTGCCTGCAGCCATGCAGGCAATGCCTCATCCCTTTGCCTCTCCCTCCTGCAGCTCTGTGCTGCATCTTGCAAATTGTGGCAATGAGGGCAAAGCATTTTCTTTTTCTTAAGACTAGGTTAATTCCTTCAGTGAAAATAATGGGATGGTAGCAGCAGCCACACTGAGGACAAGGCTGCAGGAGGAGCCTTGGGGTTCCAGGGAATCCAACCAGGAGCAAGACTTTGCAACTGCCCCGACCTGAGGCCACTTCCAAGGACTGATAATGGGGAGCAGAATTATTCAGGCATTGGTGTTTGCTCAACTGTGGAGCATAAAAATGTAAGATGTGAATAGTGACAGATGGCAGATCTTTGGGGGAAACAAGTAATTTTAATGGTAGGAGCAAACAAAGCAAATCGTGGCATGGATTAATGTGGAGCCTTTCATGCAAAGATTAAAAACGTGTTGCCAGTCAGCACAGCAAATGGGTGAGAAGGCAGGTAAATACCAGCATCACCACTGCACTGCAGGCTAAACTAAGGCACCCAAAGCACAAGCACCTTGCCAGTGTGCTGCAGCCCAGGTGAGGATGAAGGAACCCCACAGCCAGCAGTGAGTGCCAGCCATGAGCGTTCACTGGCTCACTGAGTCATCTCCTGGTCTGGCTAAAGCTGCTTAATAAATTGCCTTTATGAAGCTTCAAGACACTGAGACCCACATAGAACAGCAAATGATGAATAGCCTGCCTCAAAGATGCCATTCATAATGAAATTTTAAATGTAATTCAGCTGAGTGGAGTCATTGCTCTTCTGTGTACCACTCAGAGTCCAGATCTGGTCTCTGAAGGGGCATGGAACTTGCTCCTGAAAGCTGTGAGACATCCTGCCAGGGAGCTCAAGAGTGAGCTGCACAAACCCACACAGAGTAACTCATCACAAAAGGGGATGCTAGAGAAAGGAGATGTGTGACCCCAGAAGGTGTGTGCATGCCTGCATATAAGCATCTTAAATTCTGAATGCCCTGCCCAGCTTCAGGCAGGCAAAATCCACAGGTAGCACTCCCAGTGGTGCTGTGGTTTTCCAAGTACTGAGCATGGGAAAAACAGGTTGCTGAGCATGCAAGAAGGGGAACCTATCCATGACCCATTTAAGAAAAAAACCAAACAACTACATGATGAGCCAGGGACATTGGCCAGGAAAGTTAAAAGGAAAGTTTTACAGCACCTTCAAGCAAATCACTCAATTCCCAAGCACAAAGCCCAAGTGTGTTCTTGAAATTATCAGCACAGAGTTCCTTGTTACTTAAACTGGGCAACAGATTTTCATTTAAATGGAGGTCTCCTCAGAAGTGCAAAGGGGCCTTTGGGGAGGTGCAGGGGAGGAAAAATGTAATTTTTCAGGCTCCAAGTGTTCTTTTGTGTTTTATAAACAGCTGAGTGACAGCTCAGTGATTAATAAGTTACATAAATAATTGTAAGCGACGTGTAGCTGAATCTAGTCCACATTCCAGACATGGTACATTAAATAAAGAGAATTCTGCTCTTCCCTCCAGAAGACAGTTTATCTGGCAACAGCAGATAAATCAGAAATGATACTGTTCAAGTATATCCAGTTCTTTGGAGAGACAGCTCATCAAAACCAGAAGCTCCTATGCAACCTACTCTCTCAAGCAAATTGTTTCATTTGCTTCAATCCTACCTTGTAGCCACTCAGTATAAAAAAAATTTGCTTTCTTGCTTTACTCACCCTGTTTGGTTGAGCTTATTGTTTATCCAGAAGTGCCACTGTGAACAACAGTTTTGAGCCCATACAGCCTCACACACAGTAAGGTAAGTGCTGGTTTGCAGCACTGCCACTGGAGATCACCAGGAGCCCCACCAGGTGCACGTAGTTGGTCATCTTTGGCAGTGCCATCAGGAAATTCAACTTGAGTTGGTCTCTCTCCTGGGCTAGGCACTGAAAGAGACAAAATTAAAGGCAATGCTTGCCTTTTTCTGCCATAAAGACACATTTATAACCCACAGGAACTGAGCAGTATCTCTCGTTCCTGAGGTTTTTAGAGCACTTTCTGTCTTCCACAGGAGCAGTCCAGCCTGACACAGCACCATAAGGTCAGGAACCATCCTTGTCTGAAACAGAGCTGTGCCCCAAGGCTTCCTCATTGTGTTGAGAGTAAGGATGTGACCTCTAGTTGGAAAGTTGTATCATGAGAAAGATTCCAGTATTCAGTGAACATTTAGAAGTAGTTCAGCATACATCTGAAAGATGATAATTGAAAGTACAAACTAATGCTTAGAGCCTTTCTTCACCCCCAAATTCTTTTAGTAAGCATTATTGAGGTGTATATATGTGACTGTGATCCTCTGACACACCTCTCCCTTTCTGTGGGTGCTTCATGCCTCCCTTGCTCTCCCAGGGCTAGGGGGTAGCACAAGGAGCTACTTTGGTGCACATAAATTTATGCTGGGTTTCTATTGTAACCCTGAGTGGGTTTCTGCATTTGGGGATTCTAATGAGCCTGAGGAAATAATAAAAAAGAGGAATTCTGGTAACAAACACTGAGCTTTCCGTGAATTTCGATAAAGCACCAATCATTTGCTATGTCATCTTAGCAGATAGTGGCAACACTTCCAAGAAATGTGATTACTTTAATAATGAAAGGGCCTTTTTAATGGCTCAGATTGTGAAATGAGGCATCATTTCCAAGATTCATAGATTTTAGGGCCAGAAGGGACCCAAGTGATCATCTGCTGCCAGTTCTCTTGTAAAAATGCCACAAATTCACTCACTGCTGTTCCTGAAGCAAATACATTTTGTTCTGGTGGAGCTAGGCACAGCTTTTATCAAAGTGGATTTAAGCAGTGGTTGGGTTTGTTTAGTGACAGCATTTAAACTTTCTATATTTACATTACATTGCCTCTCCATTCCTTTTCTTGCACTTAGGGTAACTTGCTATTTTGAAGTCAGCTGGTTGACAGCAAGAGGAACACTAAGACTTGCCTCCTACAGCCATACACAGACATTCCTTTAAACTAAATTTCAGCAAAGCTTCCCCAGAACAGGAGCACTCCACCATTATTTTCCAGTTACAAGTCCTGGCAGGAGCAGCAGTGATGTCCCATCACTAGCAGGGGCAACCATCAGCCTTTTGCTGAGCCATTGACCCTTCAGAACTGGTTGCCTGCTGGGATTGCCTCATCAGCTCTTTTGAGGACCACATCACATAAAATCATAGAATCATAGAATGGTAAGGTTGGAAGGGACCTCAAAGATCATCTAGTTCCAACCCCCTGCCATAGGCAGGGACACCTCCCACCAGTACAGGTCACTCAAGGACTCATCCAACCTGGCCTTGAACACCTCCAGGGAGGTTATGGAGCACAGAAGCACCCAATGTGATCAAAGATCAAAGATCAAAGATCATGTTGGGTGCTTCTGTGCTGCACAACCTCCCTGGGCAACCTGTGCCAGTGTCTCACCACCCTCACTGCAAACAACTTCCTCCTAACATCCACTTTCAATCTCCCCTCTGCCACTTCAAACCCCTTGCCCCTTGTCCTGGCATTCCAAGACCTTGGCAATAGTCCCTTCCCAGCCCTCCTGTAGCCCCCTTCAGATCCTGGAAGGCCACTCCAAGGTCTCCTCGAAGCCTTATCCAGGGTCTCTTTTTTTAAGAGTTTCTCATATAGGAAAGTTTTGGCCTAAAACATGCAGAAGCAGCAGAGAAATTGCCACCAGATCTTCTCCAGGTCTTGCCTGCCCCTTTTCCAGGATACCAGGATGAGCACTTGTTCAGCCCTTGCCTTCAAAGCTGTGGCTACAGGCAGGGAAAGCCAGCACTATGAGATCTTCTAAATGAATTTTGTGTTCTTTTCTAACTAACCTGGATCACTTCCCTCCACCCCAGTGCATATGAAGGACTAGTGACAGAAATGTCACCTTTAATCTGCTCTCTACACTTCTGCAGTACCTGCTAGTGACCCCTATTTGAGTTTGCAAACTTCACCCTGACACAGCATCGCCTTAATTCCCTCGGTTAGGTCCCAGGCAAGCAAAATTCACCTTGTTTTCATCTCTTGCTGTAATTCACTCAAAGCTTTTCCAAGAACTTCCAAGATTTATTCTGTCATTTTAATCTGTTCTGGGGAAATAGATTATCCAAACAGATGCACACTTTATTTTTAGCTCCTGATTTGTTGGCTGCAGTAAAAGTGGGGGAAATGCAATCTTCAGTAATAACTGAAATTTTCAGGGAAATTCTGATCCATCTCAGTGACTATATAAGAAATGCAATCAAACAAGGCAGAGCCCAATATATACCAGGCAGGTATGGTGAGAGGGGTAACATTTCCTTGTTTATTATGGCCCAGAATTACTGTGCAACTCTCCCTTCAAAAGCTTAAAGCTCATTGCAAAAATGAAATCCTCCAGCAAGTGATGGAGCTGCCATATAACCACATCAAGTGTCCTCTGACTCCTTGCATGTTGCTTTTGTGGCTGGTTGAAAAAAAAAATGAACCCAAGTATGAATTTCCAGAGATTCAGCTTGTCTTAGCATATTGCACATCACAGAAGCACTGCACATCATAGAAGTACTGCACATCATAGAAGCATTCTATGCACATCATAGAAGTATCCTATGCACATCACAGAAGCACTGCACATCATAGAAGCATTCTATGCACATCATAGAAGTATCCTATGCACATCACAGAAGTACTGCACATCATAGAAGTATTCTATGCACATCACAGAAGTATTCTATGCACATCATAGAAGTATTGCACATCATAGAAGTATCCTATGCACATCACAGAAGTACTGCACATCACAGAAGCATTCTATGCACATCATAGAAGTATTCTATGCACATCATAGAAGTATCCTATGCACATCACAGAAGTATTGCACATCATAGAAGTATTCTATGCACATTACAGAAGTATTCTGTTAAAAGTAGCTTTCAGGAGAAAAACCTCAGCAGACAGCATCCTGCAGACCGTGTGAAAATCACCACTTTATAAGTGTTATAAGCACTTTAGTCACATACTGCAATTTTAAGAGGTTTTAACTTTAGAGACAATGAATGGGTCTTATGAAAATGAAAGCCATAGAAATAAATCATCCCTTAGCAATGGGATTAAAAAAGAAAGAGAGAATGATATAATTTCTATTTGTTGAGGTATAATGATGTCACCACCCATTTATCCTCTGCACTTAAAGGTTGAAGCAGTTCAACAAATCTCTCCTGAGCCACATACATCTGTTGCTTTAATGGTGGCTATAGCAAAGCTTGCTGATTAGTTCACACACCATTCATCAATTAGAGCAGAAGGGAAAAGTTATTTCTCCCTACCCACAGTGCCTTGCTAAAAAAAAAACAAACAACAAAACACTAAAAAAAAAAAAATCCCAAAAACCCCAAACACCACCTTTAATGTAATGAATGACAGAAGAACAGGGAAATAAATAAGATATGAGATGGTGCCTTAGGAGGTCACTCTTCAAAGAATTCCAACTTTTTCTAGGGCAGAAGGAAGTGAGGAGACAGGGACAGAGGGCATGAATAAAGGCAGTGAGGAGACAAGGACAGAGGGCATGAATAGAGGCTTCTCTGTGGCTCAGCACACTGCCTGTCAGTGCAACCACATCTAGATGCTATGTTACAAGCTGCCTTGCAAAAGAAATTACTAAACCAAAGAATGGGTTTATGATTCTGTGATGTATGATATTATGATTCTGTGATTTATGATTTTATTGTTCTATGATTTTCTACTAAATAATACTACTACTATAATACTATATATACTAT